>VYYI01001362.1:0-20071 GCA_021029175.1 Bilobella aurantiaca
TTCCCTACTTTTGGAAAGCTACAATTTTGTCTTGAACAACTTTCCAACAAATAACTTCCGCTCTCTCTTTCCCTTCCTAAAATTATGACTTTGGTGAAAGGAAAAGTGGGAAAGATAATGGAGTTCTCATTTGACATGAAATCGATCCCAGGCGTCTCACTTTCACCATCATCATGCAACGATGCAAGGATCTCTTTCAGGGTACTTTCACATTAAAAAAATGTGTAAAACAAAAGCTCTTCGTGCACTACTATTTTCTTTTGAAAATTGTTTGTGAACGTTTTTGTTTCATCAAGTACCTTGCTAGAAAGCTAACTTGAATAAAATATTGAACACAAAACGATAAAATTTCAAGTCTTGAAAAATTCAAATCCAAAAAGTTGAAATTTCAAAATTGAACTGAAACGAAATTTTGACAAGATACAACAATCACCCGCAGTTCTTGGATGTAAATCATTGCGAAAAAGAGGTGTGAGATGCATTGTAACAATTAGAAATTATTGCTTTCTCCCAAGCTCATATTTCTTGATTTTCTGTCGGGAGAGACAAAGAGAGGAGTGTGGCGCAGATTAGATTTTAAACTTTCCCTCCATGAACTACTGGCGACTGGAAGCGTTGCTTGGAAGGTTGAGACAAGCGGTTGCCAGGCAATGATTAGTAAAAGGGTGACTCTTGGACGGGATAATCAGGCAATAAATATTCAGCTTATGCAAAACGCTGTGAGCGCAGGCTCATAGTAGCGGCAACAAGAATCGGACACGAGTTCCTTTCAAATTCAAACTGGCTTCTGCCACCGTGTCATCATAACTCAGGCCAATAATTGAGATGCATGGGTTCCAACACCTTCCAAGCATTGTTTCTGCAGTGCTTGCCAAATGCATGTTGTACAAAAAAGCGTTCCAAAAATTTGCTATTCAAAATACAGTCCAAATTAGAGACAAAAGTTGTCCTCGATAAGTTTTTGAAAGTTGGCGGCCTGCTGGCGTGAAAATTCCACTTGACTCACTTCCCCATGACAAATGTAATTTACATGGAAATAATGGGCGTAATTCCGAATTGTGCCGGCAGAAGTGGAAGTGAAGAGGACTTTTGTGTTGAAGCAAGTTATAAATCAAATAGAATTTAGTAAAACAAGGCCTGACAGAGCTAATTGCCACAAATTCCCTACTCAATTTCCTGGGAGCTCCCTTGGAATGACGGGAGAAAGGGGACGGGAAGTGCATTGGTTATGACACTATCAAGGAAGAGGCCCTTTATTTGATTTAGATATTTCTCACTTTATGACTCTTTCCAAATTTAGGATGGGCGAAGGCTTCATGCATATTCATGTGAAGTGGAGCTGCTGTATTTTAAAAGGCTAATTGCCTAGCGTCGTCGTCAGCGGGAAGAGTGATTAGGCCTCTTATGACACCCCAAAAACAATTGAATTTTCAACAGCAGCCCAGAAACATCGGAGCTTTCATTTCGTACTTACATAATAACTTAAGAAAATATACATCAAGACAGAGATTACAATCGATCAACTAAATGTAAGTGTAATATGAAAATAATTTAGTTTTAATCTTCAGAAATGTGAGTTTAAGAAAGGAGTGTATTCTTACATATAATATCAAAAATGGATGAGTGGGTCGCCAAAAAATTAATAAGTGCACGTAAAATTTAAGCTATCCAGACAAGCGTTAAAATCGAATTCTTTTTGTCCTAGGACGGGCTTGTCTGTCTTTTCGTATATTGAGAAATAAATATGCTACAATTCGGAGTTTGCTAATCAATTAGGACGGGATAATAAAAATTTATTATTATTTATTATTTATTTTAATAACTTATTCGATTGGCCACCAGCAAAGTAGCGTTTCCAAAAATGGCTTCCACCAACGATTGCTCAAATTCTATAAGATAGGCTTCCAGTCAGCATTTTAAGTGCTAAGGACGAAGTGTTTTTCTTAATTTCCCCCATGTTTTGTTGATAGGCTCGTTCCTATTCTTGTCATTAATTTACCAGTCAGCAGGTGCATTTTCAAGTTTCCACTGCTAATTAACTTTCCTCTTTTGTTCCTTTGAAGGCACAGTGCGAAGAAGAACTCATTTCTCAAAGTGCTTCTAAAGCAGTTTTGTGATGAAGCGAAGGAGCTAACGGCTTTTTCAACTTTAAAAAAAGCAGAAGCTTGAAAACCATTAGACCATGAGCGGCTTCCTAAAACAGCCATTTAATTGTATTAATCACTCTACAAGATAAAAATGGCGGAAAGGGTTACAGAAATTGAGGACATCAGTAACCCACAAACCAATGGAGTCATTCCAATGTTGGTCAAACGTATTTTTCAAAAATTTTATCAGCTACAAAGTTGAAAATTTTTACTTTCACTTTATATATTCCGTTTCTGCATACCGGCCTTCAGAACCAAATTCAGCCTTCGGAGAGCCCTTTCACGGAGCAGGAGCCTGGAATAATTTAGAAAAGTGAACGATTTTTGTGGACAAAACTCTGTGGTCCATTTCCCTCTTTTTATGGATCACTTTCCCAAAGTGGCACTTGCCTCTCCAAGTCAACTGCCTTTTTTATATTTATTTTCCATGGAGTTTCCCTGCCTTTTAAAAAGCGGGCGAGTGGTGAAGTGGGATAGCGGAAGGGAGTTGTGGTGTCATTGACACAAAGTAAGTCGGAGCGAGGGGAAAAGGCGAATAAATCCCAAAATACTTTTTACCAATTTCTCTTCTCACTCTTCATTCCATTATTGAAATTGACAGATGGAATTATTAGATGGGTTTTTAGCTTGGTTAGCCTCCTCCAAACAGCCCAAAATCTAAGTCGAGTAGACAGAGGAAGGGAGCGAAAACCACAAAAAGACCATTCATTTTCTTTTTCTCGTTGGGAGAGACAGCGAGAAAATAAAAATTGGCCTGAGACAAAGTGGAGAAAGCAATCGAAAATAATCTTGGTGCTTTTAAGTTGACACATTTTTAGGGCAAAATGAAGGAGAGTTCGGGAAAATATCTCAAGAGTATTTATTCGCTCTCCATCGACGCTAACGTACAGATACTTTATTAACAAATATACTTAACTTTTATAAAATGAAGTAGTTTCCAACAATTTAAGAGAATCCTCCTTTCAACTATGTATTACTTAAATTTGGAGCGAAACTGTTCGGTGAGTTTTTCAGCGGTAGAATTGGGCTGAAGTGGAAAAGCGCTTAAAGTTGTTTGAAAATTTTAAATTAAACTTCTATTTGATAAATTTCTGATTTTGAATTATTAAAAATTTAGAGAAATAACTGTGAATACAAAATTTCTTAATTTTATTAAAAAAAACTGTCTGATATATTTTATGTACTTATTTGAGTAATGGTTTATCTTAGAACTTAGAACTTAGTAACTGAAGATTTCGAAGTGTTACATTCAGGGAATTGTTCAAAAGCACACTCAAAATCGATTTATATGGAGCTCAATGCTGAATGCAGATTGTCGTGCGTGGGTTGCAGATCGTATTACTTTTGAATTCTAGTCACCAGTATCTCAAATCAGACTCGAATAGAAATCAAAACTTTTTTTTTAATGCTACGTCGGATTGACACGACTTTCTTCTTGTCATTCTTCGAGCAAAGTGGAAAGTTTACTTTCTGCTCTTCCACTTTTTGAGTTCGATTTGATACGGGCCAAAACTCGATTCAAACTTTCTGTTGCATTTGTTATTTTGCTTTTTGAACAATATATGTTGACCCAAAAAGAATGCTAGCTTCCTTAGCCAACAGAGAAGGGTCAATAATGGGTCGCTTTGTAACCGCAAGTAACAAAACTGTAATGTTTGTAGAAGCATGTAGCGCGGTTTCCGTAAAAGCTAAAACAAACAAGGAGGAACCAATTTTGTGGGTGTAATTGTAGCTCAAGTGTCCAAGCCTTGTCTTTTTTCCCACGGTGTCCCCTTAAGGGTGTTCAAAAATCTTTTCCGGGTGCTCAAGACGTTTCTTTTTTTTCTAAAAATTCTAGTCATAATAAGTGTACGAACTAAGACTGTTACTAATGCTATTGCCCAAATTCAGCCATGTGTAAAAATTCGTAAAAGTTCCACTCATATAAACCTTATAACGTATTTTTATGTGCATGTCCAATCATGGTCCAGGGTTCATCATTGTTCAGTTTTAAATTGAGTTTTCATGTCGATAGTTTGCAGAAAGAACTTTTAGGGTTTAAAATGACAAGAACCTTATTTCTAAAGCACGTTTTCATAACTTTTGAAGGTTTTTAAATTTGAGCACGTCCAGTCAATATTCTCCTTGCAACTTCATGCTTGACAGAATTGAAATCAGGTCCTTTTACACTTATTCCAAATTCCCCTGACATGGACCATGTCACTCTTCGAGGAGTGTAGATTGAGACCCTTTATAGTTGTAAGTGATCCTTGATGGAGCCCTGTACCCTTGAGTTATTACCTCCATGTCAGAAGCCATCCAAATTTTGAGACGTAACAAGGCTGAGAAAAGGTATATGACGGGATATGCTTATCACCATCATTTATTTCAAAACTTGAAAAAAGATCAAGTTTCAAGTTTTCTCGGGGCGGACTCCAGGGGCCAAGGGAAGGGAACACTATCTTGTGGTCATGTTTGTGGGAACTTTGACAGGGTGACAACAAGTTGACAAGCAGGTCCCACCTGATGCCACATCGTGACATTTGACATTTTGGCATATGCACCTTGACAGGACCGTTTTAATCATTATCCCGAAAATCTTCATTAGCGCACAACTAGGGATGCGTTACCACTACTGCTACATTTGAGGGAGCCGGAAATCAGCAGATTGACCTGTCAAAATTATAACAAAGTGACAAATGCTAGTGCTCCATAGATTTCGAAAATTCAATTAAGATTTTGAAATCCTATTGAAAATAATTGAAATTGGATACAATATTGGAAAAGATCCTTTTGTAACTTTTTCTTCGGCGAAATCACCCCTACCGGAAGAGGTAGATTGAAAAATTCCAGAGATGAAAGCAGTGGGAGAGGGAGGCGGAAATGATGTAAAAATCAGGATGCGACATGTGCATTTTTTCAAGTTTAACTGAGCATTTTTACTTCTTCCAACTGTCTCTTTCACTGATTCAAGATTTTTGGAGCGTGGGAAACTTTAAACTTTCACATGGGTCATCGAAGGATGCTGTCTTCGATATTTCTAGAGTTCTAAATGTTGAGCACTTGCTTCCCGAAGTTGACATTCCACGAACCCCTTCCTTTCCTAACCACATGAACATGAACGTGCGAGATTTTGGTCCAGGAAGAACCCTTATCTGAACTCTTTTGTTCACTGCACGGAAAGTGAGGCACTACGATATGTCCGGAACTGGATTAGCATTTAAGTGCCTCTTCTTGTTTAAGGGCTTAATGCCCGAAGTCCCCGGAGAAAATCTGAACAACTTCCGCCCTCCACGCCGCTTCCCACGCAGTACCCCGATTTACGCTTGACTTTGAACAGGTTTCCCACCTCGGGCTTGCGAGTCACGCAACCTACTTATTGAAACGATATCATTGAATAAGTATCAAACAATGCAAATTCAAACTACACCTCCTCGCTCATAGGACCGGGCAGCACGACACCCAGAATTCCAAAACACGACAAGCTTGACTTTTGATGCCACCCAAATTCTGATTCCGGATGCCAGAGTTCATGGGAAAGCAAAATATACTGTATTTGAAGAAAAAATACTACTGAAGAAATATAAATTGATTTTATATTTCTTATAAATAAATTATGTTTACATTACAACACACCTGTACCAAGTTTTAATTTGCCTCATATACTCCAATTTAAAAATTAACTATTAATTAGAATTTTGGGGCAAATGCTAGAAGGTATTCCCCGATCCCCCGATTATTGCGAATATTCGAGTGAAGGCTGCAGTAAGATCTTTTAACCCTAAACCCTATTAGACAGAAATTTCATAATTGCTTCATAACACCATTTTTTCCCGGAAGCATCTTCAATCTTCATCCGTTCCAAAGCTCATCTTCCTTCTCTTCCATTCGTGAGAAAGTATCTTCAGAATTTCAAATATTTCAAATTCCACCGAAAGGCCCTCGAGGTTACTCCATCTTTACACGACCCATATTTGGATGGAACTTACTTCAAAATTCAAAAATGAATGAACAGACAACCTTGGCTTCATTGTACCAAACGTGGTCCGTAACGGCTTGGGAGTGGGAGCATTCAGTTATTAGGGTATGCGGAAGCAGGTGACGGTTCCGTCAGAGGGCGCTAAGATCGAAGTGCCAAAGGTTAGCAAGCCGTACTTACAAGACCCAGCTCCCTCCGCGCTTGTTTCATTTTTACATTTCCCGCTTCCATTCGGTTCGAAGTTCTCCCCGGAAAGTAAATGTCAAGAGCCCTGAGGTCACTTGGAGGTCAGGCATGCCGGAGTGCTTCCGGAAAAGCCTCCTCCCAAATGAGCTCCACAAAGTCAGCAGAATTGATCCAGACAGAAATCCATACATGGCACACACGCAGTTCCAGGAGACACAAAACACCAGGGGACGCTTCCGCTGGGCCGCTTTTTATGTCGCTCGT
Source organism: Bilobella aurantiaca (assembly GCA_021029175.1). Taxonomy (NCBI): domain Eukaryota; kingdom Metazoa; phylum Arthropoda; class Collembola; order Poduromorpha; family Neanuridae; genus Bilobella; species Bilobella aurantiaca. Next base: position 6,556 of record VYYI01001362.1, read on the forward strand.
CGCTGACAAGGCGTAACATGTGGAAAGAGTGAATAATTATGGGACCCTCTCAATATCACTTATCTTCAAAAATGTTTACAAATGGAATAATTTTCAAATACTAGTGTTTCTACCATAGTATGCCGAGTTTCAAACTTTTGTGACGTCTTTATAGTCCGGTTGGATTTTACAATTCAATATGCTAAGAACGGCAATACAGTGAACCATGGGGAAACTGGACCAAATGAAGAAGTGGATTCAGCGTAGGCGTGAAAAGTCGTAAAATCAATTTTGGGTGACTGAATTTTTGGGTAACAATAGAAAGGCAGCCTGTTTCGATTGTTGGCAATTTCTAATAATGACGTCAAATTTTCAAATGATTTGTGTCACAGCGGCAGTACATCTGTTCTAGCCACTTTTGAAATGAGGGAAACTGCCGGTAGTGGGTGCAGTCCAGCTTTGAAATTGAATTTCCCGCATTGGTTCCATTTGTCATCAATTTCTGGAAGGCGTGTCAAATGAGCCGAAGCCTAAATTAAGACATCAAAGTGACTTTATTTCCAACGCCTACCGAACTGTCAGAAAATTTGAATTCCCTTTGTAACAGCTTCAGTTAACGTCTTTGCATTGCATTTTTGGGAGTGGCCGTTGCTGCCGGTGTGTTGCCATAATGAATTAGCCAGTAGCATTGGACCTTTGACCCAAGACGCGTCCTTTATTGTTCAAGTTTTTTGGTGGGCGGGGCAGGAGTGTTTATGGTGTTGAAATGTCGGTGTTTGAAATTCGAGTTGAAAAGGCATGATTAGTCGTTTTGGTCATTGCCCATTCTTGAATTAGAAGAAGATTTAAGGTTTAGAATTCTTATAAGAAGCTGCTCCCCCTCGCACTTTGTATGCAAGGCATGGCATCTGCCTAGCTACTTATCCCTCCCACTTTCCTTAATCTTTTGCATTTCCTTTTAATCAATCCAACACATCTTTAGCTACTGGTTCACGCTTAAGATGCTTTTTATTTCTGAGTTTTTGGATATAGAGGAAATAATAAGATTTTACGTGAATGACAATGAAGACACTGAATAAAAGAAATTATAAAAATATGTAAGTTCCAATTTGGAGCTTATGAATTTTTAGAAAGGGAGCCAAACAAGAAAACAGAAAATTATAAAGCATTATGAGCTGATTTAGAGTTAATTATATTTTAATTTACTTTATTGTACTTCCCAATTTTCCGCTATTATCAGTGGTGGAATTAATATACATTTTAAATTAGCCATTTTTTACTTCAATGCTTGATTGAATTCTTTTAAATGTTTCTAATAGTTGCTTTGAACTTTGTTTTAGAAAACGTCGAATTTTCCAAATCCCAATCTACTGCCATTTTTGCCATCTACTGCTACTTTTAAAACGCAACGCATCACATCGCATGAGAGTTCAAAGAAGAATTCCTTCTAAAATGGCTGTTGTACTATTTTATGTTTAAAAAATTCTAACATCTGTGACATTGTTGCCGAAGAAAGTGATCTCTAGATTGTTTCTGAATGAATGAATGTCTGAAAACCGAAGACGTATGTTTAAAGTACCACGAGAATCTGCCTATTGATATGTAGATGAACGTATTACCATTGAACGCTTGTTCAGGATAATAGTGAAGGGGTGCATGCTCCCTTGCTCGTCTCGAATGAGCTTTGACCTCTGACCCATCTTCTGGGAAATTCCAAAGTTCCATACGGAAGCCTTTTAGTTAGCATTACCAGCTGCAAAATGTCGGCCCAAATTATTTTGCTCAATTTTCTAGCCCTGACACGGCGGAAGTAAAAATTTTAAAGACGAACTGCTTCCAAGTACTTTTTTAAAAGCATCCAATTATACGCTTCTGGCACAAGCTCTAGGACCACCAAAGTTGCTCGCAGATTATCCACTCTCATTTTTTTTTTGCAAAACACGAAGGCGCTAAAATTTAATTCACACGCAAGTATTCCATTTGAATTCTCTCCATATTTTCTGAACACTTAAATTTAAACATTTAAACTCTGCCGAGTTGTGCACGCCGCATGGATTTTTTCGACATCAAAGGACTTTAACAATTTGGGTCCAATGGGAATGATTTGGAATCAAAGGGCGGTAAATCTAATTGGGCCTACCCAATCTCTTTGACTACTTGTGCATGGCCATGAGTGAATTATAAAAAGCGTCTGCAATGCACTTTCAATATGCCACAAAAGATCCATCATTTTCTGCATTGCATCTCTCGTGATTAATAATTTCCCTGTTTGTTTTGTAGTGGAAGGACGTTTGATAAATTTGAGTTTGTTGTGGCCCAGGAGGGAGATTCATCTTCTTTGAATCTTCCCTGGCTCCCTCCACTGATCATGATGAAGCGGATGGGATGATGCTCGACTGGGAAAATGTCCTAATGGATGACGTTTTAGACTCGTCTCAAGAATGCATTTCACTTGATTTCATTCAACTAACAAACTGGAAGGAATGGAGCTAAACTCGAGCTCCCTCAATCTACGATCTAGTCTTCTAGGAGTCTAGTGCTTGAATTCCAAAGTGAACTTAGAGAGGCCTTAGACCGGCTTGACGTAGACGTATTGAGCTCATTAGTTAGCCGTCCGAATGAAAACTGAGCTCACGAGGAAAGGAGATCATCAAGAAGAAGAAGATGAACTTCAGTTTTACAGGATTTTTTATACTCCCACTTTCTGAAAATTAACTAAAATGCAACAGTCTCAAGAAGGGATTTCAAGGTTTCATCGCTTCGAAATCCTTGGAGGCTCAGATGAGCAAGAAGGCGGAGCTAGATGACAGCAACGCTTAATTTTAGAATTTGCTGGAAAAAAAAATCTTATTGGAAGCCAAATTAGTTTTAAAAAAAAATACAGTAAAATAGCGGTTCATTTAGAAAGCAAATTTACAATGGTGAGAAACATCATTTTTTTTAATTTGACAAAATATATTTAGAGTATTTACTTGCATTTTTAATAGTAATTTCATAGAATTTTCTACAAGGCTTATTATGAGACTACAGCTTGGGATTCTTTTGAACTTCTGCGATTTAGCTGCTCGCTGACTTGACTATTTTAGTTGAGTATTGACTATTTGACTATTGAGTTGTTTTGTAAAAAAAAAAAGAATTCCACCAAGCCGTTGGGGAGACATAAATTTAGTTAATTAGATTAATGGAGCATTTAAAATGTTCAAAGTTGTTTTAAGTAGAAGTAATAAACTGAAGTCAAGGGAATTTATTATAGTAAAAGAATAGTAAAAGACACCGAGTACTGTTTTCAGGCATTTCTTGAAGCAATTAAGTTACGACGGAAGCAACAACTGTTCTTGTCTTTGTTCTAAAAAGTGTTTTTAAAAATGTTAGGCCTCTTTCCACTAAGCTGGGTTGAAAAGCAGATGTAATTCATCAGGAAGTCGGTTTGAGAGTAAAGTGTCTTTTAACGTGTCACACTCGCAAATTTCGACTTTCTACTCCGCTTAATTGTTTCCACGATGTTCATTTTTTAAATGTGGTAAAATGTTTCCTCCAAGGGGGTTTTGTAAAATGTTCTTAAAAACCCTTAAATTCTAAATTTTGAACTTTTTAGAATTAGCGTTTCAAATGCATTTTTTAAAAGATGTCAAATACCTTTAATGGAATACACCAAGAAATGTAAACACTGCATAAAAAAGACAAATTAAGTCATAAATCAGTTTTTTTTCTTCTCGTGAAATCGTCAACATATTTCGTGCCGCTGCTGTTCAAAATGCAGTTTTCCGTGTTACACTGTTAATATTAAAAACACACACTGTATACAGCGTTTTTGATACTCCCTCATTTGTATTCCTACCACTATGAGCCCGTTTATTATACACGCAAGATGCCGCTGGACCAACTTTTACTTTGCACTTTTGTCAGCCGGATTGCAAGCAAATTATGTATAATTTTATTAAATGTTAAAAGTATTATTTTGAAAATGTGCTAATATAATCAAAAAGTGATTTATTAATGATATACCGGTAGTACCAAAAGTAGTACTGCTAATTTCACTTCATTAAGATTTTCCTAAGCCTAAGGAGAACATCGGTTCTAATATAAAAATCTAGGGAGTGTTCTAATTAAATTATATTTTCAACAATTAATTCCTCTGAAAGGCTCCTGGAAAGTTAACGAGTATTTTTTAATTTTTACCAAATACCTCCACCTTGAAATGCGTTTGATTCTTGAGTTAGAGAAGATTTAGGAGGGTGAGGTCAAGAGTTTAATTGATGTTGGAGGCTAAATACTCACTCAGACTCCCTGCTGCGAGGAAATGGAAAAATGGAAAAATCAAAAGTAAAGCAATTTCCTCCTCTTGGCATGGAATGAATCACACATCTCCAGATTATTGGCCCCGACAAAATATTCAAAGAAAAATATTGGCAATAAAAGTGTGAGGGACGGAGACAAAATTCTGCAAAGGCTTTTGAAGGACTGTATTTGATGAGCACTCAAAGGCTGGATTTTTGAGGTCGTGAGGACTCGAAGGGCCCAAGGGCCTCTGCATAGCAATTACCCTGGGACTCATTAATTCCCATCCTTTTGACAAGATTCAGAAAAGAGGGATGCTGACTTGACTGGCTCTTGAGCTAGCTTTTAATGCTCTCATCCCCCTTGTCCTCATATTTCACACAACTTCAACTTTTTTATGGCTCAAAAGTGGTCATTTCAAACAAGTTTAAAAAAATCCCTGGCTGCCGGCAATTGTAAACTAGATTGTTAATACAACCCTACGTAAACTTAGAATAGTTTTGGCGCACAGATAAATATTGAATATATGAACACATGGATAGGTGAATAGATTTTAATAAATTTGCGAATATTACAATGCTTTTTATTTATTTTCCGAGTTTTAAAATGTAAGGGAGCTTCTAAAACTTCTATTCGAATTAAGTTTATTTCATTTATTTTAAACATCTATCCCACTACTACTTTTACAAAAATATAATAGTTTTCGGTTAATTTTTTCTTCCAAAACTATAGGATTTTAGATCCAATTCATCGCTGCTAAAGAAGCTTTTCTCAAAAAATTCGGCGGTGGTTTTGACTGAAATTAAAGGCTTTCGGCTACATGGTTCTTGAGCACAGCGTGGAAGGGGTTTAATTTTGAAAATTCGAAAGTTCGCTCCTGACGACGCATGATAAATGCCAGAGTCCACTAATGGTCATTTGTCACCAGCCAAGAAAAGACATTAAAGGCAAACTGTGAGCCTTCCTACATTTCCCTTAATCAAAGGACGGTAACCACAGCCACACGGCGCTTAATCTCTGTATATGAAAATTAATGAGCTAATTTGAAAGTCTCCAATAATTGCTTGCTCATGATTTCAAAAAATTGTTTTAGCGCTCTTGTTGAAGATTGTTAAAGGTAATGGACGTCTGCTTGGCCAGAGTTTTCTCCTTTGCTTGTAACTGGAGGCTAATTATTACGTGTCAGAGCCATAAGGACAAAAAAGCAAAAAACTTTTGCAAAGTAGGATTCAAATTAAAACTTCCCCTGCTATGTTGCCTGCCATGTCCGAGGACAATAAATCATTGCCCAGGTTCTGTAATCATTGCAATTATCTTTCAAAAGTACTTGCAAAACCTTTACTGCTAAAATCAATTCCATTCCACTACCTGGAAAATATAATTCCTCGGTTCCAATATACTGTTCAAGCTTTAGCTAATATAGGCGTGATTTAAAAATAATTTCTAAAATTTGTGTAGCATTAGCTACGCAGGCGGTGAGACAATTTGGTCGATTTATTATTGACTAAAATTATATTTTATTTATTTCAAGCAAAGTCTTATTGAAATATGTTGAAATTATTATCAAAATGCTTTTCTCAAAGATTTTCTCACGGTACTTTTCTTATGGGTCCAAAATATTCGATTACTGTTGAATTTTCCATAACTCTCTTGAGCCTATTTTTCATATTAAATCTATTTTGAAGGTACCCTGATTTATTTTTACGCTAGTGCCTAAAGGAAAGGAACATAATGAATTATGCATGCACAAACAGCAGTTTGGTGTGAAAGCTCATGGGATCAATTTCCCTGGGTCCATTTTCCATAGGTCCAGCATCTGAGAGCGGTAGATTTGAAAACGAGGGGAAGGATTTATGGACATTGTCCATCGGCAGGCCTAACGATTTCCAATAAATGTGAATTTTGATGAGCTGGGGTATAAGGTGATTTTTTTTTCTAAGGCTACTAAAGGTACAGAAATTGAATAATATTGCCTTTATTTACTTTAGCGGGAGTCCTTCCCGAATCCCAAGAGAAATTTTGAAATAAATGAATTCATGGATTCGGGTAGATGGAAGGAATGAAGAAGCGTATCAAAAAGGAATTGAGTCAATCGAGGATTGAAATTTCCCAAAATCTGTGCCCTTTTCCTAATCCCTTAAGGACACTTCGATATGGGTGAATGGAGGGGCCTTTGACTGGATCTTCAAATCCATAAGAAAAAATAGGGCCATTTGAATGTCCACTTTTACAGGACAAGCATCATCTTTCTTTTGTACTTTCATTTGTTCAGGAGCAAATGCCCGAGACGCGTAAGTTCTCTTTGTTGGTCACCGGACCCCACGTAACAAGCACCCAGGCTAAATCCAGGTATTTCGGAGTATAAGTTCTATTTATGGATTCAAAAGAAAACGTATTGAAATTTAAGGGCTACAAATATTTGAGATCATTCCCATGAAAAATTGACAGATTAATATCGGATCGGTAAGGGTCTTGCGTGACCAATGAAATTGAACGAAGACTAAATAAAAAGTTCTGCAAAGTAACGAACTTTCTCTAAATCAGAATTTTTATTTTATGTAAACTACCGAATTAGAAGTCGCATGTATAAATTCTTTAAATCGACGTTTATCAAAGGGTGGTCTCAAATAGCAGCCTCTACGCCGAATTGTGTGACCGTAAAATTCTTAATTAGCACAGAGTGCTTATTATTTTTTGCTTAAAATTTATGTTCCTGAGAGATGCGTTTTGGGCTTTGTAATTTAAGATTTAAGACCGAAAGATTTTTGTCTTACAGATTATTACGAATTTCCTAATTTAAATGAAAATGAAACTCAGGATTCTCATATCAGTGCGCAAATATTTTAAACTACTCTTTTGCGTGTAGCACGCACATTTTCTCAAAACGACAACGTAAGTACTATTTAGTTGCAAAATAACACTTTAAAATTTTACACAATTTTGATAATGCTGAACACGTAACGCACGGGCACAAGCCCGTTAGTCAACTTAAGGAACTTGTTTGCTGAATGAATTTGGAGACGTGATTGAATCTTCTGTAGCTCGATATTTAATTTTTATGTAAGGGCATGTAAAACTAGCGAATACACTTGTCATCAGAAATAAATCGGCTGCACAGAAAAAAAAAGTAACATTCTAATAATGGCAAAGTTGAAACATTCTGCATGTACCAGACTCACCCTAAAAATGTCGAGGAAGCAGAATGATTCAAGGCTTATTCAAATGTGATAATGCTTTCTTCGCTCTTTGTAAACTTATATGTACTCGAAAAATCAAAATTTTCCATTTCCTGCATTACGCTTTCCTTGCACTTTTCCTTTCACAATTCTAAACCCACCCTCTGCTTTTATTTTCCCGGAAGTTCAAGTCGTGGAAATGCATTTTCCAATTTCTGCGTATCTCCCAGCTTACAAAAAAAAATGTTTTGAAAAGCAAACGCAATTCTCAGGCAATCTCGAATTCTGTCCATCTCCTTATTTCTATGCATTGAATATTTTTTTTCCTTCCCTTGAACGAAGTGACGTAACAAGTGCTTTTGAAAGTAGGGTTCTGACTCATCCACAATTTTTTTTTTTGTTATTTATGATCTGAAGCTTCTAAAATTGGAAGATCGACCGACATCCATCCATCCACCGCACCACGGAAATTAAGTCTAATCTGTGCTTCTTTTTACAAAAAATTTTCCCCGAAAAAGCTAAAGCGTTTACCCCATTTCCCAATTTTTTCGTTTAATTTGGGTCTTCTTGCCTTGAATAGAAGTTCCCTTACCGATAATCATGGGCTTAATCCCAGCACACAAAATTTGAGAATGGAACTTTGTTATTAAGTAAATGGAAAATTGCTACGACTGTATTGACCATGTACTTATCCAACCCTTAAGTGCAAAGGGCCCTCGGATTTTCCTTGTGGCGACATTGGCCTCTCTGGGCGCTACATTAACCTTTTATTAGAGAAATAATAGAGTTTAGAGACTACTTTAATTTGGAATTAATTGAGCACCATAGTCTTAAATTCTGTGAAGGCATTCTTAAACAATGAATCTGTTCAAGGATTTCACATCTTTCCAATGCTTAGCTTGATTAGCCATGACCTTTCCCAGCACCCGATTAGCTTCCAACAGTTTAATTTTGCAACTCCTACAGACAACCTTTTTTGAAACTTGTAATTTGGAAAAGGCATTTTCCTGGAGCTCAACTTATAATCAAATGTATGTAGAGATGTAATTGTGAAATCATCTTCCCCCTTCAATAGCAATAATCAACGGAACAAGGAGTTGCTGGTAAAAAACACGATTATAATTATTCTTAACCTCGAGAAATGAAAAAAAAGGCCTGTTTTAAAACTGTGTAAAACATTTAAATTTTTCAGGCATATGAAACAGTTATTTAATTTTGTAAAGAAAATTATTGAAAACTTTTTACTTTGTAAATGTAAAGGCTGTTTATCAAAATAAACTTGAATTTTGCAATTCTTTGGTGAAAGAAATATGCTGTGGTTGGGACTGTTTGGAAATTGGCATCGCAGCAACCAATCCAAAAATTTGGAATAAAAGTAGTTAGATGTTTGGGTGAAATCGCTGTTGAGCTTTGATTCATCTTGGGTTACTTCACTTTTAATCAACTTCATCTTCTGAAGAGGCCAAACTCTGTTTTAAAAGACAATGAAAGTGTGAAACGTTTTGAGGGTGTTTAATATTTCCCTTTGATCCAGATCACTTTCTCCTCTTAAATTGCTCTTGGAGAAAGTGTTATTGTCACCAATCCCTTTGTCTCCGTGTTAAACAATCTGTCTCCCTCCTTTCTATTTACCGCCTCTCCGCCACAAAATCCGAGGCGCATTTGTTCCTGGACCACAAAACAAGGCTGTGGATTGCGGAATCTGATTAGGAAGAAATGAATTGAACCTTTCCCCCACCGACACAATTTAATTCCCGAGTCGGGAATCAGGGGAATTGCCTCTGACATCCTCCTATTCACATCACCCCAACTAAACCTTCCTCAACTTCTAATTACAATTCAAATCCATTCTTCATCCTATCTCCTAACACACTCCTTCCAACCCACATTCAAATTCTCTATTTGCCCTTCGTTTGAAAGAAAAGAGAAAGTGTCGATAAAAGAGAAAGTGTGGAGAAAGCATGAGATTGAGGCCACATAGGCCCTGAATTCCAGCATTACCTATACTACCAGTGGCCGACGGTATTTATAATGTTTCCTAAATTGAAAAGGATGTTCAGTGTGAGAAAGGGAGAGTTGACCTTTTGACCTTTTTTTCAGTTCCCTTTGGCGACAAGTGGAGTGGTAAAGGTAGCTTTAATTACAGAGTGTGGAATTATTTGACCAATGCTACTGATTAATAGATGTAGGGATGGATGTAGGGTAAAGTTTTGGAGGAAGGGTACATAGTGTACCTGGAAGGTGGGTGAGGTCATTACGGAACGGATCCTTTCCTTTTACGAGGAAGATCTCTGCCGTTGTTTTGATTTGCTTCAAGCCCGCCTCCCTTCAACTTGATTAACTTTTGAAGATTTTTGTAGCCTGACTTTTAGTGCTGTGAACAGTTTTTTCTTCAAATTCTAGCCCGCCCCGCCCTAAAAAGCCTCGTAAAGAGAGGTTCAGGCAAGCGAATAAGTGGAATTTGTTTTAAATACTGCTGAATTTCCAATGTTCCTAAATGTTAGAAACTTGTTTGCTGGCACACAAGCACGAAATGGCATAAAGTCTGCTGAAGATCATGGTTATGGCTGGAGCAAGGACAAAGATCTATTATCCATAATTTATTGGCACGTAAACATCAGTAGCTAGGCTTTGAAAGAGGGCAATTATATTTATTGGTCAATGATTTTTGCAAACAAAGAATCACTTGGTTTCAGTTCACAGACAGCCGAAGTTTAAGGGTTTATGGGCAAATGATTTACAAATATCTTTGAGAACTATACGGTTTAATTTTATTCGGTCCGTGTATAATATATTACCCAGCAGAATAATTTAGGTTTCGAATTATTATAAGTAACCTAAATTTTTATTGAATTAACAAAATCGTCTTTTATAACTTTCGGGCAGAACGTTTTTTGAGATTCGCCCGGTACATCACTTCAAACCTATAATTTGCAAGAGAATAATGCACAAACCCATTTGAAGATGGGTACTTGACATAGAGCCATAACTTATGCGGAAATCACTGCTTTGAGACGCTGTCTGACCGCAACTTCAGTAACTAGAAAAGCATTTTCTCATGAAATGTGTTAAGAAGTGACAAGCGTTCGTTAGTAACAACCCCTCAACAACAAATGTCAAGAAGATGTTTTTATGTTGGAAAAATGAAGTCTTCGAAGAATTTTGCATAAACTTGCATAGATTCCATTTTGTAAGGTAAGGCAAAAAATTAAAAATCGTGTGATGCTCTATCTTCTCAAATCACATTTAGTACGACGGCTTCTTTTCTCCTAAAACGTTCTCAATAAAAAGAAACCATTCAAATTCAAATTTGAAAGTTAACATTGTCTTAGCACATGATTCTTAAGTAGCCTACACACGTGAAGTTGTGTAGAACCTTGTCTCTGAAGAGGCTTTGAGTGGCGTGAGTACCTTGTGTGCGGTAGCAAAAAGCGTCTCAGCTTGTTTATAGGTCAAATTTGACAAAACGAATGAAAAAGTTGTTCTAGATAGCGGAGTTGATGAATATTTATATTTGGGTCTGTAAGTGAAAGAGATTCTTAGCAAGTCGACTTTTCGCTTTTGTTCACGTTTTTTGTGTCCCTGACATAAAAACTATACATGGCGGCTGTCACTATTTTGTAACTTTCGCAAGAGACAGTGTCAGAACATATCTCCATTGTCTCTGTCAGATGTCAAGGGACTCTAAAGGCTTCTTTATTTAAATTTAAAAAAAGGCATCACATGAGGAACAAAAATACCAGGTTTCACAGGTTGTGCATGTACTTTAATTTTGAAAATGATTAGTAGAATGTGTATGAGGCATTCGTAAATTATTCAATTCTCACCGAGTAATTTTTCAATTATGATCATTTTCTCGCGTTCATCTCAAGGAAAAAAAGAAAAACAAGGAATATGGGAACTTGGACCCTTTTGTCTGATCTGTAAGGAATTTGTGGAGAAAGACGCATTTCCCTTTGTTCTCAATGCCGACTGATTATCCGCTCTATTATTCTTCTACTGTCAGAATTTACAACTTCAAGATTGGAAGAGGCTAAAAGGCAATTTTAAAAACGCTGAATAAAATTAACACAGGAAACTCATCTTGCTCAAAATAAAAAAAATAAAATCTTAGATTATACCTTGAATCGATTGAATGCAAACGTAATGTGTTGCTGAAGCCTGCTGCACTATAAAATTTTGGGTTAAGGCGGAAATATTGCTGCCTCCATTTACACCTTCATTTTATATCTTCTTTTTTATAATTTGTATTACTCAATAATAAGCCCAGTGATTCTGATTCTTTATTCAAACGAAAAGAATAAAATCTAAACTGACACAAACTTTTGGCATTTAATTCAATAATTTCAATAAACTTTTTAGGTTCTGTAAATGGATGAAATACGTGTTGAGCTTACAAAAAGTTTGGATGAAAGTAAAGCTCATTGAACTTTCTTTCAGATAAGAAAAAATTTCGCTAGCCACTGCCAATTTCGAGTTGATGGCATTTTCATTTTGTTTCAGATTGTAAGCAATGCTGTAATGTAAATGTAAATAATGAAATCTAATCAAATTATTGTCAAAAAGTCGATGTTCTTTTAACCTATGAAATTCCTCCAAAATCATATAGTTGGAAGTGTTTTCGCAAAGGAATAATTTTTTCCTGACGCTATTGCCCTGGCTAATGTTGAGTGCCAGATTTCTGACTTCTATGTCCATAACTTTAAAGATGAAACTTACAAATTTTTAAAGATTTCAGCTTACCTCGTTAAAGAATGTGTCATTAAATGTCACTCACTACCTCCTGCCAAGTTTGTTAAAGCTGCGCATTTGGAGTTCCTCGTAATATTTTTTGAAAAATTTTGCGCCATGGGTAACACATATACGTTGCAGGTAAGATCTCCTCTTGGGTTTCTTAAAAAAATAATTGACAGGGGCACTATTTTTTAAATTTCTTGGACTCACACGGTTTTTGCTTTTGCAACATTTAGGAATTGCATTGTTACAGAAATCCTAAGGCAAGTTGCGGGAGTTGGAAGAATGGATTCTTTGAATTTAACTCTCTCCTTTGTATTTTACAACCACAAGTCCATAATTCCTAACAATGGACGTCTAAATGCGACCAATTGCACTCCCGCTGCGTCTTGTAAAGATTAACGTGTTTACAATTTAACGACCCTGACTTAAAGGAGCAGAGGAGATCGCATTCTAGAATATTAGAGGAAAATATTAAAGCTTCGCCGATTTGCCACTTTTTCAAGTTGAAAATCTGAAACATCTATTAAAATGCTATTGTGTTTTCCTCTAAATAGTACAATAGTACTCTAAATGTAGTTAGCCTAATACGAGTCGCTAAGACTCGTATTCAAATCAGTAAATTGGATTATTGGAAAAATTTAGAGTGAAAACAGCGTTTTAAAGCATTTCAGTCCTCAAATTTGCTTACGACCCTCTTTGCGAAACCACATCTTATTTTTTCATGTTGAGCAGCATAGGCTGGTGATATATTGTGCTTTGACTTGTGAATATATTCGAAAGATCAATAAATCACTGCTGCTTCTTACTACCCTGACGGTCAGCCCCCTGTTGCGTCTGTATTGAAACACAGTTCAATTAATTGGATGGCAGGGCTCCCGGGTCGAAGGCCCTTGGTCCTAATGCCCAGTGCACTATGCTCCAAAGGCCCTTTTAATAGCATTCATCATCTTCCGAATGCAAAGTAGCAAGTGAGCAACAACCCAAAGGCAACAAAATCCCATGGAGTCCAACTGCGCGCACAATCTAATGATAATAGACTCCGTTCTGATCATTCACTATCACATCACACATCATTCGTGTTGTAGCATAGTGCCCTATGAGACACTTAGGCAAGCTCAAAAATTAAATTTCCCGCTGCCGCCTTTTTGAAGCTCTTCCAACGGAATGCTGCGTCTCAAGAATCTGTGGCCTGAATAGACTCCTCGTTTGCCGAGGCTTCTTTGGAAAAGTCATCAGGAGGCTGAGACGAAAGGGAAAAGATTAATGATGAATTGTGTGGTGCCTGTTTGAGGGACCTTGAGGGCCCCTGCAATTGTCCTATCCTTCCAGAACCCTCCAGGGGTCCT
>VYYI01001363.1:0-20048 GCA_021029175.1 Bilobella aurantiaca
AGGGATTCTAAGAAGAAACTGCTCTAGCGGATGTGAGCAACTTACAGGAAAGAGATAGTGGTTACTTGTCTTAACACTATTGTAGTCTTAAACACTACAGTGACTTTACACAATTAACTTGCAAAAATTTACAATATCAAAAATAATCTTGATGACGTCCGGACTGACAGCCTCAACCTTAAAATCCTATAGCTCATCCTCCTCGATGTAAAATCTAATATTTTAATCTAAAGAACAAAGTTCGAATTTCATTTCGCGAAACATCAACTAGCTCACTTTCAAAGTCTTGTTAACAATTTTAAATTTTATGAACAAAGTTCAGGGTCGACACGCTTTGACGTGCGCATCACAGTCAATATTTGAACTAAAAATACGTGCTGCTTTCGGAAACATTGGAGTATATATTGCGCAGTTTTTATACTAGATTATAACACACTTTAAATAATCAATTTTCAAAGCTATTGCACTTAAAAAAATAATTTCCTTTAAACCTTGTAAAATGGTACCCAAAACTCTCCTAATAATTTTCATTGCTTTCGCAGTCATATGCGTGGTTACGCCAGCGCCCAGTGGTTCTCCATTGGTATTTTGATATTTAATCTTTGTGTATATAATGTATAAAGCATTAATAATGCAGTAATCTTACTTTTTAAGTCTTTAATTTAAGTAATTTAATTAAGTCAATTTAATTTGAACGTTTTATTATAGAATCCCATCATCGTGGTATCGGGAGGCACAATTTACTACAATTGTTCAAAGTATTTTGTTGACTTACCACAAGTCAAAAAGTAAGTTTATCTGTTGTTGATTGTCGGCCTTGAGTTGTCTAGTTGTTTAAGGCCTTTGTGCGATACAAAGCTTAAAAACTTGGGTTCAAATACTTAAACAGCCACAGACAAATATTTGCTATTGATTTTCCCCTTACGTAATTTCTTAGCATCTTTTCATGCCCGAATCTTTGTGATTAGGTTTCCCAATAGCCTTGTAAAAATTTCAAAGACTATCATTATTTGCATTCTTGTATGTTAATGAGTTCTTCCTACTTCATCCCTACCATTTCCTTACAAGTTTGGCCAGCGGCTAAACGGAATTATGAAATAACGCTCCTGTTACATTCTGTTGTATATGGTAGGTAAATCAGTAACAATAAAAAAATACGTCTCTTTTAATCAATTGCTAGATTATTTCAAGGTTATTGGACTACTCAGTAAATATGTACTCCTTGAGTTGTTTGAATTTTGTAATTTTTGACAACCTATTGTCACGCCCACGATGTCATCGACCTCAAGGACACCGTGAACGCGACATCGTCTCGAGAACGACGTCAACGACTTTGCCGACGCCGTCGACGCGACTAGATAAGTTAGATTACGGTACACTCTGTTCATTAGTGTAGTTCGACATAGGTTAGTTCATTCACTTTAACCTTCAGCCGCACATCTATAAATAGATGTGAGCCTCAGTTGCTCGGGGCACATTCGTCGTTTGGCCTTTGCCCTACCCTGATCTATTCGACAGTTAGTTAGTCGAGATTTGACCTCTGTACCTCATCAGTTTATTCGACGTACAAATAAAAAGTTATTTGTACATTTTGTCACTGCCGTGACCTATCGTCTGTCGTACGTCGACCCCATTATTGCCCCTGAGTTCCCTAGCCGTTACGTCACCAGTAGCCCGTGACAATATAATCTCAACTTCTAAACCCCCCCTTTACCATCGGTTTTCTCAATTTTAGAAAAATTTATTACCTTTTCGTTACTCCGGGCGAGTGCACCAAAATAATGGAGTTACAAAGGATAACTATGGACGCAGAAGTGGCAGTTACAACGAAATTGGAAACTAACATATTCAACAGTGGAAACATCTCAATGCTGTCAATATCAGTAAATCCACAATGCGCAAGATCTTCCTCTTCCGGCTAGTAATGCGACACACTGAATCAAAAAAAAATTATTGTATTCTCACAATTATGCTACAATCTATTATCATGAAACAATTTTGTTGAATACATTTATAAAAACCCCACTGTATAATAAAAAATTATACTGAGCTGATAAATATAACGATTTGAAAATCATACAAAAACTAATTATTTTTTAAGTATATTTTAACGCTTAGTTAGCGGCTGACCTTCCGACTACAGCTTTTACTAATAAGTTAAACTTCTATTGAATATAGGCAAAGATGCCCTTCCTGTCAAAGATAGGTGAACCTATCCTTATTTTGTTCTCCTGTCCAGACCGGGTTAGTTTGGCTAGTTTAACTAAATAAGCGAGGGTCTAGGGCAAAAGATGAGTAGGGCAGGCGGAGGTACATTTTTGTGTTATCATTTGGTTTCTTTTTCTTGTTTGGTTGCCAAAGGAAATTAAATGTAATAATGTACAAAAAAAATTTTTGATGCTCTTTAACATTTGCTTATAGGCCTAGTCAATGTTTGCATGTGCTAGTGAGTGGTTTCGACCTGTGAGTTGACTGGGCAGCTCCGAGGTCTGAAGCTAGTGGACTTTCTGCTGATTAGTGAACGTGTGGTTGACCACCGACGAGCCTCTTGCTTAGGCAGAGGCTGAGCACCACCTTACGCATACCAACCCACGTTTAGCCGACGTAACTTTCCAGGCCTCCACTCACCACTACTACACAATTACATTTTCATGTGCTGATGTGCAGTTGCCGGGATTAGTTCTCCGCACCTACCCTAGTTAGGACAAGAGCCCAAACCCCCCAGACAATATGTTGTATATATTAAGTTGAATAGCTTTGTCAAAACATTTGTATACCAAATTTTTGTTATCACAAGGAACGAAGCGCAAGGACTCATTGCGTAAGGGGGGAACAATGTGCTGGGACTGGCTTGGTACTAGGCTGTAAGCCATGACGGAACCTCAGGCTTCGCTCATGCAATAATTACCTTTAGGGTAGCCCCTGGAGCCCGACATGGGCTCAGGTGAATAATTAAGTAACGTAAAAGGGCGCGTAGGGACAATAAGAGATAACGCAAAGAACTCGGAGCGTAAGGGGTAGGCCGCGGTAGCGTGGGCCGCAGGAGGCCTAGGATCTCCACTAGGGAAAGGTAATTTCCAAGGACGAAACAAGGGTGATGTAAATTTGAACTATTTTTGTAGTTTCTAAATAAGAATTGTAAAAACAAATGCGTTCAAATCAGAGCCCGTGTAAAAAGGTTAGGTTCTTTAGATGGTGACTTAACTGTTCAGCATGTTCGGCAGCTTTTCAAAGTTATTAATTCTGTTAACATTTTTTCGAAACTGTTTATTCTGTTAACTTAATGTTTAAAACTGTTTATTCAGTTGAAAAGTGTTCAAAACAGTTATTTAAAAACGGTTTATTTATTTATTACAGTGGACCTCGACTAGAATAAATCTGAAGGAACGGCTAAAATGTGTTCAGTGTAACCGGGGTTCACTTTAGCTCATTACATTGAAATCCCAAATAGCATACTTGTTCAAAATTCCCTCTTCATTGTAACCGGGTTCGCGTTTTATCTAACATCACTCTTGGGGAGGTCCACTGTACATATTTCAAGATTTGCTCCTCAAGTGTCTCCCATGTATTATTTGAGGCTAAAAATTGTAGAACTTTTATGCCGAAGATTGAAATTTTTCGGCATTAGCTCCTATTTTTATAATTAAGTTAAAATAGAAATGATACGAAAGTTTATGATAGGTTAATGTTATGTCCTCTAACTTGGTCTGTGTCTTGTTTACAAAAGAAAACTTAACATTATTATAGGCAATATAATTAATTATTATAATTAATTAATTATAATATAATTAGGCAAAAATTATTGGCAATGTCGAGCATTGTGGGAAGGCAAAAACTAAGTTTGGCAGTGTTAACCACTGCGCTAGCTGGGGCCTCTTACCCCACGAAGCTCAACCAAATGCCTTCACTTAATCATGTTAGAAACAATTTGGCAAAAAATAAACATCAAAGCATTAGATTGATCAAATTCGTCGATTATGTTTTGTTGCGTTACTCATTGCCTGTTCTCACTGTCATTGTATACGATAAATTGCCGTAGAGGATCGAATGGATCCAAAGACAGTTTTTTTATTTTATAAAACGACTAAAAAGACTCAGAAAGTAGGATTTGAGACGGATCAGTAGATTTAGCAATCTCAAACACTTGTAAGGTCAAAATTATTAGAATACAAGCGCAAACCCTGAAAAATTAATTTTCCTGTCATTTATTGGTCATCGAAATTAGTGAGAAACTTTAGTGACCAAGCAACGATCTTAGTGTTAAAATTCGGAGCCTTTTAACTTGCTTAATGTCCATCTAAGCTTGTCATTGTTTCGAAGTGCAAATAAGTTTTGTAATGCATTCGCTATTGAAGTCTTAAAGTAAAATTGTTATGTTGCGAAGGCTACAAAGTTTGCGTCCGCGATGCCTATTTGCGTTAACTAAAAGCAATTCAACGCTTGATTGATAAGAGTAGTAGTGAATAAAATTGGAAGCATTGTCCAAACCGCACAAATAAGCACTTAAGTAGTGATACAAAACTAACAGATAACTGACCAGTGCACAACGCGTCACGATGCCTCACAGATCAACCTGACACAGTATAATCGTCTTAGGTGGGTCATTAAAATAATTACCGTTTAAGGAATTTTTGCTATTTAGTTTTGGCAGGCAACAAATGCCAATATTTTATAGGGCAAAAGTATATTCCTCACAAATCTGACTTAATGTTGGGAAATTGAAAAACAGTAAGAAAACAATTCGAATTTGTTTACTATAAAACAGACAGGATACAATTGAAGTGTTTCTTTTCAAATGTCGATGGCAACCATAAAAGTGCTTTGGAGAAATTCCGTCTTTGCATTGTTAACTTAAGAGGAAAGGACGCATAGTGTTCCATAGCAGAATCCTTGTAAAATATAACGAGAAAGCAAGAGAAAATGGAATATATTTTCTTCCAATTTTCGCAAATTGGATTTGATAGGTGAGGTTTAAAATTCTAGTTTACTTATCGCGCTTTGTTATTACTCAATCAGAGAAATAGTCTTATCGACTTTTAATGGATAATGCCCATTCTGATTATTATATTCCGTATTTCTTATAGATTTTTGATTATTTTTTATTTTTGACTGCCCAATGATATTCAGGCATTGCGTGCAGATCGTACCAAAACTTAATTGTAAGTTTAGTCCTGCTCTGACACACAGCTTTTGTTGATTTAAGTTGCAAAATTATTATACTTACTATTATACTATACTCACTTATATTTTCTAAAATAAAGGCTTGTCAAATAAATATATTCTTGTAGACAGGTCATTAATATAATTTTTGATCAAAACAGTACTTCATATACTTCGTCAGTTATTTGATCAGCAAACACTTCCAAATGACCTTGTCCAAGATCTGGCAGTACTAACCGTATAAGAAAAAAATATATAATAGAAAGGGTTCATGTTCTAATTTCCAAAAAAAAGCTCCCTATTTTGTGGGAGGGAAAAAAGAACTTTACACAAAGGACGTCATAATTTATCTACTCTAGAAAAATAGCTTTGCACAAAGTTCAACTCAAGAGGATAGCTTAACTACATTTTTACTAATATTTAATTATTTAGATAATTGGTATATGCCTCTATAATGTCTTAATTAATAATGTCTTAATTAATAATGTCTTAATTCCAATTTTTTAGAATACAAATTTTTACAAATAATAGCTTACACCTATGTTTCAAATTATAGTAGTCTTTTGAAAACTCAGCTCTAGAACCCAAAATTTCAATGTCAATAAGTCTTTGCAAGACCAGGGGTGATTTTATATATATTGCAAAGGAATCCAGAACAAGGCAGAAGTTTTACATAAACAAATTTCTACTACTACCTTTACATCTACTTGTATTTACTAGAAATTAATTAGCTTGAATTGTTGATAAAGAAATTACAACATGATTATTTACTTTATGCAAACATGACTCATATTGATGATTCTAAAATTTGCTAAGAGAGGTTAGAGCATCAGTCTCTCTCCCCTAGGTGCCGGAGATCGAATCTTACCATAGGCATACATTTATGTGTGCCTGGGTATCTCGATCCGCCCATAAAACAACGCTGTTTCCCAATAGCAGTGACCGAAATATGCCATTTTCGCGCATGCTCGGCGTGAGTCTCACTATCCTACCAAATAGGTAGTGGGCTCCCTGTTACAAACATACATCTCTTGGGCTGAATGATAATAATGATATTTATTCCCAATAACCCACTCTTCATACAAGAGAAGGAAAAAAATTATTAGAGAAATAACTTCATATAACAGTCTCCATCGGTCACTTACAAAGGAAAATACGGCCATATTCTCTTTGTCTAAACAGTATTTAATATTTCCAAAAAAAATTAGTTCTGAAACAAATTTTGCAAATAAACAATACAGTTTAAAAGGAACTGAATCTTAACTAAATTATTTAAAATTCTTAGGATAATATAATTTTTTTGGTGTAAGCGGATAGTTTACTTAAATAATTCAAATTTAAATTAAAACACTCAATTATTTGTTAGCCCTTGGTTAACTTTAGTGCTTTAAGAATTACCAGTTTGTCTGATTGTGAGATAGTGTATTTCTTAGAATTTCCACTATTTCTGTACTTGTTGATTAATCGTATTGCTTCCGGATACTTGGCGCAGTACACTATTGCTATAATATTTACAATTAGTATACTAATAACATTACTATTGAAAAGTTGCATTTTGAGTAATAAGGTCAAATTTAACGAATAATTTCACTTTCACGATTGTTATCTGAGAAGCCGTGTATTTGGTAATTTCACTATAATTTTGCTTGCAAAGCGTTTGCACTGGAAATAAAATAATTTGGCTTGGAATGGTGTCTATTGCTAAATAGTTTTATAGCAAGAGGAATCAGCTTTAGGTTAGGTTGGAAGACGGGTTGGGGTATAGCAATGTGTTCTAAGAACAATTTTGTACAATTAGGGGTATTAACAACTGTCTAGTTAAAGAGCCCAGTTGCCCGGTGGGTAACTCCTCGATATTTTATCACCGGTTCCCTGAGATCGAGATCCAGCTTCTCCGCGAAGAAAAAAAATCGATGTTGCTAGCCTCAATCTACCCAAGAAGATACTTTGGAATCAGCGTCCACGCTCCACAGCCGTTTGGTTAGTATCTCTATGCAACATTTTTGAAGAAAAAAAGTTACACAAAACTTTTGAATTTTTTTGTCGAGATTTGGCTTCTGAACTTATGGAGCAAAAACAGTTTACAGCTAAGAGTCAACTCTTTGCGTTATGAGCATGGTCGGGACTTTGATAATTTTCTAGGACCACATTGTAATACCCTAATCGAGTTGGTTGCAAAATACAAAGTTGGACAAATGGTTAAGAGTCCTTGTCTCTCTACATAGACTCTCACAAGAATGACCCCAAAAAAGATGTACTTTTGCTAAATGCCTGAAGGCTAAGAGAACTGTAAAACTTCAGCTAAAGCTGCTAGCCCAATTTTTATTTTTTTGAACTTTGGAAATACTAGCTGCAAAATTACCTTTTGTCGGTTTCTAATTGGCTTAATTTTGTTGCTGAAGATGCGCACTGCAATCGTCATATGCTCAATTTTTTGCGAGTTTTTGCAAATGCGAGGCAGTAAAAAAATTCTGACGTTAAAGACAGCGCAGTAAATTTCTAGAACAGATTTTAGGGAAGTTTAGAACATAAGTAAAACTTAACATTGGGGAGCTCTAAAAATTTTACCAGCCAAATATTAGTAGTGAAGCTTAGAAAATGAAAAGAAGTATTTTATTTGGAGATTTACATTACAGCTTTATAGGTCGGGAAAGGAAAAATACGGATAAACCCACCGCAATTCTATCTAGGTCAGAACAAATGGTAAGGTTGTTCGGGTTAACCCAAAACCACGGTGCTTCTTGTACACAAAAAGGTTCACCCTATATCAATTTGTTTACTCTCACACAAGACCTCTCGCCTTAACTTCTGAACTCTAGAAATGAACCCCAGTCACATAATCTCCACGTTAATTGAACCTTAAAAACCTAGAGAGTCTATATAGCTATCTATCCTTCCTGTTTCTAGCGATAGGAATCAACAACAACATTAACTACATCAGCTCAGATCGCACACAACCTATAACAAGCTACCAGCTTCTGTACGAGGACAAGCGAACCTTGACTTACAGGCTATACTTGGTAAACAATAATTGGTATCATAGTTGCAATTAATGCGGAACACTCTGACAAACATAGAAGAAGGTATGGTCAGCAGTGTTAACGACTAGACTGGCTAGGACTTCTTGCTCCAGATACCCAAGCAACTTGCCCTTATGATTTTCGTGACTATGTGGCGTTACCGCCATAGGGGCCTGTTGATCAGAGTTCTGGCTCCAAGGACTCCACTACACAACCGGATAGTATGCACATTGCTTTATGGCAACTCAAGCAGAAAAATCCAAGTGCTCTGGAGAAGCGGAATATGGTAATTAGAGTCCTTTAGTGTTTGTCACTTGCGTCTCTTATCTATTTTGCTTTTGCTTAAGAAATAGCAGATAGCTTACATAGCAGAGGACATTGCAGTATAAAAACATGTATCGCTCGAACGCCGCGTCTCCAACACTTGTGATGTGCAGAGCTAGCGTAAGCTTAGCATTTTTTCTGCACTGGCCAGTGGCTGGTACTCCAGAAACACAAACAACTAACTCATATGCTCAAAGTCACGGTGTGGCGTTATCGCCACAAAATCAACTTTATTAAATTATATTGAGTAAAATTCTAGGAAAATTATTAAATTTTAGGATCGGAAATTTTTTATAAGCAATTTATTGCTGTCGTCTTTTAATTATACACTATTAAGATTTGTCAAATATAAAATGGAGAATGGACAAATAGAAGAGACTTTTGTGCGTCCAGTTTTCCTAGTAGTATGAGGTGTATGAAATCATAAATAAGAATAATAAAATGAAAAAGTTTTGACTTTGGACTTCGACGGCATCAACACCGATTAATTTCAAGCACCGATTAAAGCTGCATTGGAGTTTAGAAAAATGTATTACAAGAAATAAAAAAAAATTAGTTAAAATAAATGAGTCGATGATTAATTTTATTAAATGTAAAACTTCTTTGATACATCGCAAACATACAAAATCTCGTAGCAAAGTTAACAACTCAAAAAAGGAAAGATGCACATCACAAGGGCTTGTAAAAAGACTCTGTTTCCACAAGTCATCTCGCAAGTACCATCTCCAGCGATTCCAGAATTCCTCCAGAACCTTATTTCCCCATTAAACAGAGACTCCAGCACAAGCGGAAGCGGAGATAAGCGGTCGAGATTAAGCGTAATCAAAAGTCAAAAAGCAACTCGGAAACAATAAGGGAGGACTTGGTTAAGGGCCTGGCGGAAATTAGTGCCTCCCGTGTTAGTGTCAGGAGCGGTTGATAGGCCGAGGATTTATTGTAATGAACCCTTGAAGGGCCTCCAGCTTCACCGTCCAGGAGCTTTCTCCCTTATCCACCTTCACCATCACCTCATCATCAACTGGCGGCTTTTGTTCGTGGAAGTGGGGAAAGCGGTAAGCTTTTTTACTTTCTCCTTTTCCTATTTTCCCCGGCATCCTTTTTAAAGGAGGCAATCATGGAGGCTCTACGACTATTCAACAGCCTCTTCTACTTTCCCTTCTAAACTTTCTAAACTCAATTTGGAGGGATAAAGATGCAATTGAGGTGACGACGGAAGAATCAGGGATCAGGAAAGCTTGTCTACTCAAATTCAACTTGGATTTATTAGCTCTTGTGAGAAGAGAAAATCAAACTTTCCAAATTAGAGAGAGAAAGTTGCGTCTGAGGAGAAAGTGGGGAGAGATGAAGGGGCTAATGAAGTCCTTTGAATTGGAAAGGGTTTAAGGCCGGACTGTAAATTTGAGGTAAATAGAGACCCTGCCTAGGTCTTTCGGGACCCTTTCCCGACTTGAAAGATGATGATGATTGGAACTTGTTTGAGGTTTTTGGTAAGGAAATAATAAGATTCGGAAACTGGGAAAGGGCGGAGGAAGTGAAAGCGGTGGGAAAACAGAAGGCTGCCTGGGCCCTTTTCAATGGGCCCTTTGATAAGTTCCGATTGAGTCCAATCTTGTAAAACCCTGATTGCTCCCTTATTCTTTTTCTATTTACCATTCCAAATGGTCTTCAATTCAACGATTTTGATTCAAAAGCATTTGACACTTAAGGGAGACTTGGGGGACATAACTTGAACAGTAATGAGGCTGGGATTCTGAGAGAAAGCCAAACGAAGCCCGTCCAAGGACAAGAGAAATATAATTTTCATTTATGGCTCTAATCCTACGACCGGCTTGTTTAGTCAAAATATCTTAAGTGTTAATCGCTTTTTTCTTTTTGTAAAGAATTAAGATTTAAGACAAAGGTTTTACTTCATAAAAGCATCTCCAGTAAGGAAGCACAGGGAACTTTTTGTGTGACAGTTCCCCCACCTTTGCGTCTTTTGTCACGCACGCACGACAAGAGCCTTTAACTTTCAATCAGTACATTATATAAAAGGAAGTTGGTGGTTGTCGGTGAGTGGTCAGGCATTTACGTCAAGATCTTTTACTATATAATAAGAAAACCGCCTAATTCTTCACATTTAGTCAAAAAATCTGTCAAAAGACGGGAAAAAAGATTTGCTTCAATTTAAAGAAGGCGGAAGTTATGGATGTCAGATTTAAGAGTCAGGAAGGAGGCATAACGTTTCTTGATATTTGGGAGAGGGAAGTTGCCAACGTTTTGGATCTGCTGAATGTAATTGGCTCACATAAACTTTACGTTTACACGAAATAGGGATATGCACAATCTTGGGTTAAAGGACGACGCGGCGTATCGAGAATCGAATTTAAATCCCTTAACAAGCAGATTATAAAAAAAAGTTCTTACATCGCTCCAACTTACAGCCTCTGCTGTATTCAAATATGTTTTTCAAATCTCATAGGCCTCAAGCGGAAAACCAACCGAAGCCAAATCAGTGGAAAAAGCAGCTTCAGCGGCTACAAGGCTACATTTAAGAATAAAGTTATAATAACATAAACTGCTCTGGTAAAAACGGCGTGCATTTTCAACAGACAACAAAAAATCTGAGGCATTAATTTTAATTCTAAGGATTTAAGAAAAAATATCGTTTACAAAGGATTTGTAATGCTTGGAAGAGCTTCTGAATCCAAGAGATCATAAAAGTTCCATTGAGTCAGTCATAGTCTCGTTTCTTTTGAAAAGTATTTTTAAAACCTTTTTTTTTAATATTAAGGTGTGAAAATTGGTTGGTGATTTTTAGTAGGACTGTGTAGCCTTCCAGCGCTCCTGTTAAGGGAAGGATGGAAATCCTGACAATTAAAACATGGGATTTGGCATTAATTGAATAGAACTTTTCCATTGTGGTTTAATTTTCTTTCTTCACAAAATCCGAAGCCCTTTTGTTCCATTATTAGAATAGCTAAAGAAAGGGTTTCGGATGATGAGAAGAATTAATTAGGCTCGTTTTCATTAAAAAAAAGGTGTGTGAAAGGAGGAGATTATGCTTATGGACCATCTTCATCTTTCCATTTTTTTTTAAGGCACGAGAAACGTTTTTGAGTAAGAGCCTTGTAATGAGCACTTTGTTTGCTCATGGGCATTTCCCTTTGCCTTTGTTAAGGCACAGTAAAGAAGTGGCCAAATTAGCATTTATTCGCCCTAGAGTTCACACTTTTAGCTTTTGGGAAATTACTTTTGCATTGAGGGGGACTGCATTGAGGAATAGGAGGGCTTCATTTGCTTTTATTATTTCACGAGGCACTTACTTTAAAAACTGAAGTAACTCATTAGGCTAATTCTACAAATTAAAATCATCCGACCTACTTCAATTCCAAATTAACTAGCAAAAAAAAAAACTCTTCACGCATTTGAAACTTAATTCATTTAGTTATCACTTACATAGCCCAGACAAGCCCGTTCTTGGACGTAAGTCAACTTCAATTTTAAACTTCAAAACGCTTTATTTCTGTGTCGCTTTTAATTATTAAATTAAGAAGCGATTAACAAGCGATGACTTCAAGGGCCAAATTCTCAAACCTTTCCGACAGAAATAAATTTAAATTGACCATAAATTTTAATGTAACGTTCTTAAAAAGAGCTCTATCCACGAGCGGGCTTGTTTTGCCTTTGCTACCCGTGTTCTTATTTTGCTAAAATAAAAACTCTTAACCATACTTTAAATGCCCATTTATGAGAGATATTTTTATTAAAGGTTCTGAGGTACGATTGGGTTTTAGTGAGGCTGTTTTACACGCACAGCCATTGGCTAATCCAAAAGCACGACTATAAAAAATACGACATTTAAGTAGAATTACCCATTAGACAAGTATTATGATGCCAATAAACAGTTATGTGTCGTTGTACATATCCGAGGTTGTTAGGTATATGTTAGGTTGATATTTTAATAGGGTTTATTGGGCACAATGTATTTATTCTGTTCTCATTACATCTGCAATACGTTCTGGAAAAGCTGCGTTTTCTCACTGTATGAATAATTTCAATTAGAAGCGTTTGTTAAAGGCTTCAGCATTTATCGTTATGAAAATTGTTTAATCCACAATCCATGAAAACCTGTTCAAAACTGGGTCTTTGTGATGTGCTTTACCAATCACTGCGAATAAGGCAGTCTTAACACAAATGTTTTTTATTAAATTATGAAAACTAGAATTGAATGAGAACGAAAATGGCAAAAAAAAGTCGCCTAAAATTGCTTCAAATTGAACACATATGACTCACTTAAACCAAAAAGTAGGCATGACAGTTTTTGAATTGGAAGTTAATGGGAGTTAGATGGGGAGAGTAAATTGGAGTTTCATCTTTTGACAGGCTGTTTTTCTTGCATTAGATGATTTAATTAATTTACTTTATTCATCCATCGATTAATTTCCTCTAATTCAGGTCTGAAACTAAACAAAAGTCCCCTTCCATCCTAATCTAATTGAGTTGGAAATCCACTTTCCAAACTTTCATTAACTTTCTCCTCCAACTTCCCTTCAGCCCATTTCAGGCTCAAATTAACAATTTTTCTTTCTTTCTCTAATGGAAAGAAAGCGGATGAAAGGCGTCTCTCACCCAGGCTCTAATGATTTAATTCGCTAAATGAACATTTCTACACAACGCCACTTCCCTTAACATTTCAATCATCAAATTATCAACTCACTAATTCATTTCCCAAACGCAGCTAACCATCCATTACGTAAAAAGTTTGTTTAAACAAACTTTTAATTAAACATGTCTAACATTATTATTGAAAATTTGAAAAATGAGATTCCAGGCAGTTTGAATTATGAAGGTAACTGTTAAGGTCGAGCGGAGCGTTATTAGAAATATCTGCTAAATAATTTTTGAATTGTACATAGTATTGCTTGTTCAAACGTTCGTAAGCATGAGATACAATTTGTATAAAATGCATAAAACAATGCCTTCAAATACAATTTTTACTAGGGAAGACACAACTAAATCAATACGAGAATCGCTTAAACAAGGCATCTGTAAAACTTGTATGCGTTTCATTGAATAATAAAAAGCAAAATATTTTTTTGAAAAATTAAGAATGTTATTATTGGATCTCTTTAAGTACTTTTTCCAAGTAATTTTCCATCTCCTAATGTAAAAAATACATATTATACAAGGAAGGTGCGACATAATTTCCTCTCATTAACAATGATTTCGTCACACCTCCCTCTAAACCGCATTTTCTGCATTTAACGAGTAATTTGGTGACCCTAATTAACTTTATACTTCCTGGTCATTTAAACTGGCTTTAGCTAATAAACAAAATTTTGAAATAATTAAGATAATTGGAGAAAATTAAAACGTAATTTGGATACATCGAATGTAGCGACGTAAAATAGTTATTTGAAGGAAGAGATGTATGTAGCCAAATGATTTGTGTTTTTGTGTCCCAATGTAATTTGAGATTGGAATTATAGGGAAGGATGATTTTAATTTGGGTTTGTTTCCCTCGGTAGGGGTAATTCGGCTGTGGAGAAAGGCTCCTTTCCTTTTTCAATTAGCGACTTCAATTCGCGTGTGTCTATGAATGGTGATCTATGGGATTGGTTTTGTGAGTCAGTGTGGCAGAGGGAAGGAGTAAATAAGTGCATTACGGACGGAGAAAGCCTAGGAGAAAGCAAAGGATTCACTTTCTCCAAATTGAATATCGGAATGGGAACGGAGCAGACGGTGGGTTATCAGAAACAAATTGAAGTTTTCCTTATATTAAAAACGACTCCAGTCCCCCTCTCCCTGCCTTTAATAGTGGGTACTGGGTGCTGAAATGTACAGAGCCTTTCTTAATAAAAGCCCTTAACACAACTACGAAACGCTGAAACCGCTCATAGCACACACCCTAGCTTCATATTCCTCCAGTCTTAAAGTACTCTAATGATCCTTGAACACTTTTTTAAACTTCAGAAAAATTCTATTGTAAAAAAACTTCTGGATTTTATAACATTATAGAAAATTGTAGGTTTCGGAGAAAGTATAATTTTTTTAAAGATAATCCAATTTCACTTTTGGGGAAATCAACTAGTTTCAAAATTATGATAATGCTTTACTATTTTTTTTCATTCTAATAAATTTAAATCAAGTTCTGAGATGCCAAAAATCAGTTAATGTTAATTATTTTAAGCTTGATATATTTTTCTAGGTTTGAATTTACTGTAATGCTTCAATTCTGAATTTTTGTTTGTGTGAAAGACTTTTGCATTTCCTTTCTCTAAAAATCCCTCTGTATTCCTGTGTCCAATGGAGCGAGTGGAGAAAGTGCTTTCCTTTTCCAATTGAACCATTTTCATTTCATTGTTGGTCATGGTCACAGGCGGAGAGGCATAAGTGATTTAATGTGTCATAAGAAGAGGCTGTGCAACAGCTGTTTAGAACAAACCTTCCATACACTTTCTCAATCTTACGTTCAAATAATTTCTCCGTCAGCCAGAAGTAGCCATTTCTTTTCCCTTCTCCAGGGCTGTCCCCTGGAAAAATCCAATTTCCAGTCCTCCGCTCCAAAAGTAAAAGTCCGTTCATAATTCCAAGAACAATAGAAATCGGCCACTCTTTATTTCTCCCTAGGATTTATTTCATCTTTTGCTTTCTCCATTTCAGCAGCAGTGCGAAAGCTCTCTGGAGAAATCCTGACAGGAAAAATTGATACAAATCTCCTACTGACTCTACACCAAGAAAAAAAAACGAGGAAAATTATGTCCCACCGAAAGCCTCCGCCCTGTCAAAATATTTCAATGCTTCCAAATACTACCCTATTTCGTTTTGCAAGAAAAATGTTGTCAAAACCCCAAATTCGTCACATATGACGATGTTTGGTGTTTTTTGTTAACGAATACACAGCCCCTCCGATGACAGTAGGATTTTAGTGCGTGCGTAAAAAGTGCGCGGAAAAACATTTAAGTTGTACCTGCCAACAATAACAATACATAAGTATTTAAATATGTGAAGTCTATATTTGGCTATCATTCACTTAACATATTTCTCTAATTTATAAAATACCGCCAAATTCTTTTACTTTCATAAATTTACTACGAGCCCTATTTTGATCTATAAATGAATTAGGTTATGAGAGCTAAGACTAGCCAAAGAAGCCCGTAATAGAACATGAAAATTCGAAGATAAAACTAAAATTATCTTGCTCTATGACGGGCAGGTTTGGCTTTAGATAGATACACGTAAAAACTACTTGTGAGGGCCCCTTGCACTCACGATACGAACCTATCTGTTCTAAACAGATAAAAAAAAATCCGAGTAAAAGAGCTTTAAACTAACCAGATTTAAACAAATACGAAGTGATTGGTTGAGGAAGGATCGTTTCAGGAGGTTGAAGAAACGCTGGGATAGTATTTTGCTTTTCGATATAAACAAAGGCCCCAAATTCTTTGGAATGAAGTGAGGCTTCTGTGCATCATTAGGTTTCTAACAAATTGGTTGGGAGATATTCATCATCATCCTAATTAGACATTCTGCATGAAAAGTAAGCTTGGTTGCAGTAGTAGGGGAAGAGGGGCCCTTCTCGTTGGATTGTTAGCATGGAAAAAGGCTCTTTCCAAGATGGCTCCCAGGGAAATGGAAATGGAGGCAGAAAATGTCCTGGAAGAGATCTCATCTCGTTAATTATGGAGAGGCCTATCAGTGCCAAGTCGTTATTGCCCTGGAACATTTTATTATCCCCGAATTATAAGGAACTGTCCCCACTCCAGTCCCCGTAGTAGCCCCAAGTGGAATCAACCAATCACAGGCCGCATCTCACTCCAATTAATAATGGCTCGAGTCAGAACGCACTTCAATTACCAAGTGGATTGTTCCCTCTCATTCTCCTTCACTCACTTCCTAACAATTGGTTTCGGCTAACGAACAACTGAAAATTCATATTGCTTCAGATAATCATTCTTGCATCATTGAATCTCGGCTAGAACACATCGTTTCAACAATAATTTTCAATTGGTGACTTCTCTTTTAGTATTATTAAAAGACTAATTGGCAATCCATTGTTTTGAATCTTTTGTTTTACAGTTTAAGTAAGAATAATTTTAAACCTATTTAGATTGAAATTAGTGCAAGTTGCATTTTCGAAATTTTTTAAACAATGCACTGTGAGTGATATTTTGTAATAGACACATGTGAGGTAGATTGGCCTATATAATTTAAAATGAGTAAATTTTATTGCAAAGTTGTTCTTCCGGATGATTTTAGATGTTCGAATTAGGTCAACAATTTTTGATTTTCGTTTCAGGAATTTGAAATCCAATTTGGAATATTGTCGACTGAGATTTATTTGGTAGGTTCGAGAGGGGTTTTGGTGAGTGATAAATGGAATTGAATCTTGAATATGTATTAGAAGTTTGAGTGGTTTTTTCTAGAGAGAGATAGAGTTAAGGGGAAACGGAAATGGAAGTCCAATTTACGGAAATTGCATGGGGTCATCTGGTGAAAGTGATATTTTGGCTGAGGGAAAGTAGCCTTTTGATCCTGGGAAAGAGGGTTTCCGATATTAAAGTCGGATTGGTTTGAAGTGAAATGAAAGGAAATATCTGTAGAGGAAGTATAAAATTGAAAACAAATTTTTTTCGGGGGAAATTGAAGGAAAAGTCTCATCTTTTGACACTTGAAGGAAGAAAGTTTGTTCCGACTTTTATCCCCTTGTGTCTCCCAGACGAAAGTGGAGAAAGTGCTTCCTTCCAGCTCCAGCGCTTTCTCCAGCCCAAAACCTCCACTCCCAACTGTTCAGTTGGGAGCGCCAAAAATTGAAATTGCCAATTAAATTTCCAGCACTGTACTAGCCTCCCATTTTGATAATAAGCTTTTGGGGAAGTGGACACTTCAAGTCGAGGCGAGTAATTCTGAAATCCGAAAGCCCTTCCAAAAGTCTCCTTTTAATTAGTGACTGGGGAACTGCTAAATTGCCTGTTTTTAAGCTTTCTCTGTCACAACTTTGAATGTGACCTGCTTTCTCCGCTTGGAATTTCGATGTTAAAATCTCAGTGGAGGAGAAAGTCGTAGATGCAAAATTGGGCCTATCATTGTGGTGGGATGATAATGAAAGGGATTTCATTTATGGTCCATAAATGGTGAAAGTCCTTTAGTCGAAGATCGGGAGGCGCTTTCTCTTCCCTTTCTATTTTGAGTGAAGAAGATTTAGGAGCTGTTTTGGCGTAAAATCAATTATGCCTCTTACGCCTGATTACTTTTCAATCATTATTTTATTGAATGTCGCCTCAGCAAGGGCTCATCTTTCTCCCCACCCACAAAACCAAAGCTCATCTTCAGCCTTATAACCTCATATCAAATATCAATATAATATAATCATAGTCGGCTATAACGCTCTAGCGGCTTGAAAAGCACTTGAACAGCTCAAGGCAGAGTTCAATAGCCTAACTCATCCTGCGGAACACTTTACGACCCAAAGGTACCCTCCACGACACCTTAGTGCGGAAAAACAATTTAAAAAAATCAATTTTAAAATCTGTCAAAATACAAAATTTTGACAGATAAAAATCTCTTAATAAACAATGATTGCAAGTGGCCCAAAATGTTACTTATTTGCCAGTCCCGTCTCCCTAACCAATGTATAGTGCTAAAATCACTATTATAAATGTAGGGCTTGCATTATGAGTGCGTGAATATGCAAGGTAGAGGTGAGATCCTCACACTAAAACTCACCAGTTGTATTGCATACCCATAACCACAGAGATGGGCGTCCTCAATTTTATGTCAGAAATACACAAATTAGGGGAGCAAAGGAGCAGGCGACTTTGAGATTAGTTCCATTTAAATTTAGAATTTAAATTTTGGCCAAACTAGCCCATCCTAGGACAGAAAGACCCAGAAACTATAGTCAGAGTTCTCGAACGGGCCTGTTCAGCTTTTTAAATTTTTACTATGTGGCTTATAAATTTTGAGTTGGTGTTGATCGGTGTTAAGGTAATTTTTCAAAGAAGAAATTTATTTCGGGGTATAATCAACTTTAGAGAGCATGGAGGAGCGTGCATTAGTACTTGAGTAAATTTAGTTTCCCGGTGCATTAGCATTAGTTTGAAAACATCTAAAAGCATTTTCTCCTTCCGAAGCCTTCTTTATTTAAGTTGGTAAGATGGGTTGAGCTAATAAATCAGTTCTCTTAAGTACTAATCCTCGGCCTCCTCTTTCCCTTCGTTACACTTTTCAAGTTGCCAACCTTTGTTCAAGATTTATTTTAGTGATGAGAAAGAAGTCTCGACTCTATTTGTCTCCCCATTCTTAACTTTAATTTCACAGTAAGTGATCAATGGAGATTCTGGAATCTGGAAGACTGGAGAGGACTTAAATTACTTTCCAGAGCACGTCCACTCCCCAACTTTCTCCCAGTCCACCACAAAGCGAAAACCCAACTTTTGAGTTAACCCTGAGTGAAAGTGCCTCATCAAAAAGTTAGTCTTTGATTAGGACCTGCCGATAAATTAGAGATTTATTGAAGAAATCCCTCACTTTCAAACTGACTCTCCTCGAATTAGTTTCCGCACAGAATCAGGTTTCACTTTCTCTCAACTTTCTCCACTTCTCGGAAATGGGACTTTAGGTGATTCCTTCATATTTAGCCACTCTCGGCAGCCGCGGCGGCGACTGGAGAAAGTTGGAAAACAAAGATGACATTTATACATCACATGGCATTAGGGCCAGAGCACTTGAGATGATGAGGGGAGACATTCAAGGAAATTCATGAAAATTTTAGCACATTGAGAGGAGGAGGAGGAGAGGAAAAAAAAGCAATTTGGGGAAAAGCTTTTACTTTCTCCTGCTTTCTCCGCCGGTTCAAAGCCTAGTAGAAGCTTCTTTCTCCCAATATTCCGGGAGAAGTAAGTTGAAGTTTAGCGGGTGTGGAAGGAGGAATTGAGGTGGAGTGATATGCCGGATATTTGAAATGCAGTGGAATAATCCAATGGAGCTTCCTTTCCTTTCATCGACTTCCTTTTGCTCTTTTGAGAGGCTCGAAGGGACGTGATGAATGTTGTTGGTCCAGGTAAGGGCCTCCTGAGTGCCTCCCGAGGAACCCTATTTACAGCTACGCACTGTTATTTCAAATTCCTTGCCTGTGGAGACAGGCAGAGTGAAAGGGTCCATTTGAAGGACATGGAAGTGAAAGTAGAGTCCATTGTCAGTCAGTTGATGCATTGATAGACTCAAGTGAAAGTAGTCGAGAGTCACATTAAGTGCTGCGAAGTCCGGCCACTTCCTACGCCCATAAAAACCCACCCATTCACGCCTCCATGTCACTCAGGACAGCAGAGTGCCAGGTCCAAATGGAAGCTGTCCCAAGAGCCTCGCTTCTTTCGCTGATTTAGCCTTAATCTTACCTTAGTCATTAGACAGATCCGGTTTTCTGATTGTGATTGTGATGGAAGCATTGTAGCCCAATCTTAACCGCACAGTCCGGGATTGTAGCCTATCTAATCCGGTTTTTAACATGGAAGGATTGTGTATTGTAAAATAGCGCCAAAGGCAGCATATTTAAAAATTTAT
>VYYI01001364.1:0-20046 GCA_021029175.1 Bilobella aurantiaca
GGGGGGGATAGTAAAACATCAGATCTCCGGTCTGGGACGGGCTAACAATAAAAAAATAGTATTTGCTTTATACATAAATTTGACACAGCTTTTTTAAAAAAATTATCTTCCTTCAACTAGAATTTTCTCCCAAGGAGATAACTCGGAAGCAAGGCCGACGCCTAAGTACATACACTGGCTACCTGCTGCCAATACTAAAACGCAAGAACCTCAGGATAATTCGCTACGCCAACGTAAAAAGGCTCCTATTTTCAAAAAGCAGAGTTATTGGCGTACAATATTTTCGGCATGGACAAACTTTTAAAGCCTTTGCGTCAAAAGAAACGATTGTCAGTGCCGGTGCTTTTGGAACACCTCTACTACTCTTTAAGTCTGGAATAGGGCCCGCAGGAATGTTACGCAGGGCAAGAATCAAAGTTAAATTAAATCTACCAGCAGTTGGCAAATATTTGCAGGATCATATTGGAGCTCCTACGTTACCATTCACTCCAAATGCTGCACACGACACTGCTAAAGAAACTCTAACAGAAACAGAATTTGAAAATTTTATTAAATTTGGAAAAGGCCAAGTTCTTTTGGATTCTGAAGGGCCGCAGGCCCTAATTGCATCATCTGTAGCAAAGGCAAAGAACGAATCAGATTGGCCAGATATTCTTATACTTGGATTACAATGCCCATCTGAATATCCGAAGAAGTCGGTTTGTTTTGAAACGAGCGGGACTCGGCCGAAACTTAATCGAGCCCTTGTTGGCAGCTTGAAACTAAATACAACGGCATTTCGAATGGGAGAAGGAGATAATGTTAAGCTGGCTCTAATAAATAACAAGGCCTTGAACAGTAGAAGCAACAGAAGAATTTTAAGAGAAGGCAAGTACATAATTGCTATAGCCATAATTTTTTATTAGCAAATGGAGAACATGGGTGCAATTTTACAAATTTACAAAACTAATTTGAATGTAAACTTCGAACCTTATAAACGGGAATCTTAAAACCCGGTTTACTGTTTTCAATCAATCTATTATAATCTAATTTTATCAATATAAGTACTCAATAATTTTTAATGAAATTGGAAGTCAAATAGTTTGGCTGTAATGCACCTTTGCCTCACATAAAATTTTAGACTAGCCAAACAAACCTGTCCTTGTGGTGACGGGGACAAAAGACTATAACTCCTTTACTTCTTGAACAGACTTATTCAACTTGTATCGAGTCCGTGTTCATTTAATGTGTACATTGTACATTGCACTTGTACATATACCTTGCTTAACACCTAACTCTTGACACCCGAACTTCTTTGTCCATATAAACATTATTTTGTGAAAAATATAATATTAAGATAGAGTCGCTTTGAGTTGAAAACTATATATAAGGTATAGAATGCATAAATTTGAAATGTGACAATTAAACATTTTCTAGGACTAGTATTTGCACACCAAATTCTACGGACCCGGGGGATGAGACACATTGGGAAAGTGCAAGCTGTTGATGCCGAGTGTGGCGCCCGGTTCAAAGTGAATAGTGCATCATATTGGAATTGCTATATTAAAAAATCTGCGATATCGCAGTTTCATACTGTCGGCACGTGTCGAATGGGTCTTGGTGCCGATCTGAAGAGTTCGGTGGTGGATTCAATGCTGCGGTAAGCGCATTTTTGTCAAAAATTGCTAAACTTGTTTACATTTGTAGAAAAATAAAAATTTCGCAAAAAAACGTTTCACTTTTAGGGTGCACGGGATTAGAGGCCTTCGTATTGTCGACGCATCTGTGATTCCAATTAATACAAACGCCAATACAAATACTCCAGTAATTGCTATCGCTGAGAAAGCAGCAGATATGCTAATTAGCAGCAACGCGCAGGATTCAAATACACGAAATTACAAATGATGGATTAGAGTTGCCATAAAAACAACACATGATGACGTAGATATCATTGTGCAACTTGCAAATTTAGGTCACGGTTATTTATTTGGAATGTGAATTTAGTGGTAGAGTGGTAGTTACCACTTTCTTGTGATGAGCGAGTTCAAACAACTTTAATACATCAAATTGGTTTAGATGAAGGTTATACTATATTGAAACGGTACACTCAAGTAAAGGAAGGTAACAGAGAAACTCTACAAATCATACAAAAGCATTAAAAAAGGAAGTGTATTGAGTAAAACGGACCTCTTTGGCCATTGTACCATTTTCACTGCTTGTTTCTACCAAAAGCGGAAACATAAAATGTCATTTTCAGGTGAAAGACTGATTTCTGAAAAGGGTTGTCGTAGGAGAAACCTTAACTTTTTGTTTTATGTAAAAAAAAAATGTGTACCTTGAAAGTTCATTTAAAATCACAGAAAATTTGGAGGCGGGCGGGCGGCCAAAGATTAAATAAAGTTTTAAAGACCAATAAGCAACAACTTTTGTAGTCATCATTTTGATGACTACAAAAATGTAATGTAATAATTATACATAATAATTAATGCTAAATAATGATATTGGTAACTATTACTTTTGAATCTCCAGGGCCTTATTGGCGGTTGAAACAATTGGTTTGAATGCCAGTTTTAATATTGATTTCTTTCTATAATAAATATAAATATAATAAATACGCGCTGGCGTATTTGAAACACCAATTCTGCTGTTCAAGCCTCGAGTTGGTCCCACTGGAATGTTACGCAGGACCGGCATCAAAGTGGCGTTGAACCTAACTGCAGTAGAGAAGTATTTACATGCCCATGTTCGAAGTGATACGTTACCGTTTATCCCGAGGGCAAATTACGACAAGACTGTAAAAAGCCTATTGACAGAAGTAGAATTTATAAAATATATAAAATTTTAAAAATAGCCGCCCTCTACGGCTACATATCCGATACGGGGCAGGGACGACAGCCTTTTTGGTGGTGACCTCAGGAAGTACCAAAGCCCTTGTCACTCACCTCGTTTGAGGACAAGTCCGATGGTCCCAGACTGTCACTAGACTAAGGATCGGCGTTTCCGTTTCGTTTTGTTTCCTCAAGGAAACGAAAACAAAACGAAACGGAAACGGTAGAAAATTCTACCAGTGCGATATAGTGAGCCCATGGGTTCGAACTTTCGTGCATATAATGCACGAAGCGTTTAAAAAATGCAATTCCTATGCTTCATAATTACAAATCAATGTTAAATCATCTATTAAAATAAAAATTTAATATTTAAATTAATATTTTGCTAAAACTTTTGACATCAAAGTTGAATTAAATTCGGAAATTTTGTTCATAAAGTCAATATGAATGCACAACGACCTTTTTAATGCGCCAAATTAGCATAATCATTGCAGTAAGAATTGCTTTTACTGTTTTTCATTTAGAAATTAGCCAATTTTGAATTGCGTGATGTACAAGTTTGGAGATTGTATCACAAAATCATTGAGTATGCATGAAAATGGCAATGTTTGAAATAATATATCAAGCAAAATATACAATTACATAAATTCCACAATAGCTTGTTATAAAATTTTACATTTTTCCGCCCTACCTTAGCTCTTACATAATCTCAAATCATCATCATCAGCTCTTATTACATACTTCAATTTTAAGTGAGCTTTAATTTTATAACAATTTGTCATGCAGATTTACTTAAGTTTTTCTAGTCTGCGCAGTACAAGTTCACGAAAGCCAGTGTAGTTTGCACAGAAACGGTTCCCGTCGAGGTTCCTGGGCTTTAACGTTGTATTCAATGCTGCAACTAATGTCTTAACTGTGAATTTTTTGTGTAATTGAACATTTTGAAAAGTTTCAAATACGGCATAGAAGGCTGGATCTACGCTGGCGTTTGTAAAGGTGTAATGATTTCCGTGAAGGACCGAAATTCCTTGTATGGCTGGACATGGCCTTGTGCGTGGATTGCACAGAAAACAACGAAAGTTCCAATCACAATTTAAGCGGTTCAGCTGTTCAGGGTTCAAGCTAAAGTAGATGTTCAGAATATCCTGTTCAAATTTTAAAATACATTTTGAGTCAAATATAGTTTTCCCGAATGTTTGAAACGACATCACTTATCAAGTTTATATTTTGAAAATTATTATTTATGGTTAAACGCTTTTTGATGTCTCTGACAAGATACCATTTTCAAATTTAGCGTTTTCCTTGCACTTTCATTGATTATACATATTTCTAAATATTAACATATGTTATCTTGCCAATGTGTTCCAATTATTTATTACCATGATAATGCAAATGAACTCGGGTTGATAACCTTTTCATATTCCCGTTTACTGCTTAACCAAAATTTAGCGAATTCAAAGGTACCCATAGGTTACCATAATAGCATAATTATAGCAAATGTGGTATAAAGTGTGTTTGCATATTACCTGGTCACCGAATCTGGTTTTATTGTGATACTGCCTAATAATTGATGTCAATTCTAATTCCCAAGCGGTGGATCTCATGCGAGTTAGATTCATCAACATCAAGCCCGACTGCACCCCGGATTTTCCGGAGTAAGGAATGCGATGTTTGTTCTCTCGCGTGTTGTAGTAACCGAGGCATGGCGCCATTGCGGCGAGGCCCTGTTCTCCCATGTTCTTAAATTGGTGCCATAAATCCGTAATACTTCTCAGAAATATAAGGTCAGTATCCAGGTAGATAATTGAATCCACGTGAGACAATATCTGGGGTAAGTAGAGACGAAATGTGCAACAAGGACGGAAGATTGAACGCAACCAGTCAGTGCCTAAAACATGCAATAGCACTGTAACTTTTTGAAATGTGTATTGAAAGTTTGTTTGTAAATAAAGTGTAAAAATTTGAAGAGCTCTCTCGTCCTAAGACGGGGTATATTTGGCTTGTCTTCACCCAAAAAAAAAAGATTTAGAAAAAAAATAATAGGAATATGAAGGTGGTTGGTATTGAACCAGAAAGTTTTCCTTCATAGGCTACTGAAGGAGTCATAGCGTCTGACGACGAAACTTACAACATACACTCTTTTTTCTCTTAAGAGACAAATTCTCTTTTATTATGCTAGTACCGTAAATCCTCTATTAGTACCTGAGCCCCTTATTATACCCCGGGTCTCTAATAGTGCCCCATTCTCCTCGGCAGAATAAAAAATAATGCCCCACCTCTACTAGTACACCAAGGGGCAATAATAGAAGATACCTTATGCCATGCGCTAGAAAGCGCGCCAATTGAAAATTTTCAACTTAAATCCAATTAAAGTGTATTGGATAATTAAACAATAATACTAAACAATATCTGCAATATTAGCAAAAATTTGATGTCGATCTGTAAGATTATAACGTTTGAAGAGTTTGTGACAAGTTGTCGGTAAGTACAAACGTTAATTAACGTATAACTCGTACGGATTCATTTTTCACGACAATAATTTGGTGTCTTATATATGAAAGCCATATTTTCGAATTCGAACTCTTCGTTTTCGCTTTGTCGAAACGAGTATTTTTTCGGATTTAAATTAATTTGTATTAGTTTTAATGTCAACGAGAATTGTTTGGCAAATTTGTCATACGTAAAATTTACGAATCAAATTATGTTTTGCTATAAAAAATGAATTCGCTATACTACAAATGTCAAGTGCAGTGCTATTTCTTACCTGGCGGATATTCGAGTGGGATATATTTTAGTTGCAGGAAGCGTGTAAACTTTTTATGCAATTGCCGAAAAACATTTGTTTTGAGCCTCTGAAACGACCTTTTGTTGTTTGAAACTATCATAACTTCCATACATTCACTTCCAAAATTCCCAGTAACTAGAAGAGACTTAATTAGAACAAAAGTTTGGTTAATTTGCCTCTCAAAATTTGAATCCATTTGCACTGCGCTCCCACTCCGTTTTATCCGTCCTTCGTCATTGCACATCACAAGAAGGACTTTGATTTGACATGTCTTCTGAGTCGCTACCTCTGATCTTTGTGCAGAGCAAGAGCAAGCAATAATGAATGATGGTAATATTGAAATGATGATAACATTTAGAATGAGCTGGTGTACTGTAAGCTGTTTCAAGAAAGGTCGTAGGTAGGATATGTTTTCCATATCAAAATATTTTAATATTTCGAAAAATGTGTCCAAATTTGCCTCCCAAATCGGAATCAGAATTAGTATCAAAGTAAAAAAAAAGATTTTAGTTAAATCTTTACCACCCTAACTCGATCTGAACTGTCATTGCTAGAAAATTTTTTTTTGAATTATTGGACCAGATGTGGTGTACTCATTTGCAAATTAATTACATTTTCACCTCAATTCATCGAAAGAGGAGTAAAACCAGTGTCGCTAAAATTGGAAAGTGTAAAGCTGGCACAACACCACTACATTATCGTAATATTTTTTACTAAAATGAGATGTGCTTAGAATAGTGGAAATTGAATTTTCTGGTCTACTTAATGACTTATTTTAATATTATTATTTCCCACTTGTACAACATATCTTCGATTGTATCATGTACATTTTTAAATATTTATAAAAGTTGTTCATGTTCAAAAGTTCAAATTGTGCTGCCAAAAATGAAAGTTTAAGTGTTTTGTGAGAAAAACAAATCATATAAGTCCGTAGTTTGATGCAAATTAAATTATTTTTCAAACTGTTGGATTGTAAACGGTTGTATGTTTTGTGTGTAACCAGTAGTCGAAACATTTTCATTGCTACTGCTTGTACTTCTGCAGTTAGTGACCACAAACCTAATTAACAAAGATTTTAAAATTTATTAGTTTTAGAAAATGTTGAATTTCTTTGCTATGATTTAAAATTTTGCTAAATTAAAATACAGGAAAATGCTTTTCCCGAAAGGTTTTGTTGGTTTTCTGAAAACCACACGTGCTACGGTGCTATGAAATTTGTATTAAACATACTATTGAAAACATTATGAAACATTTTGTAAAAGACTACTAGCAGAGATTTCGTAATTAGCAAATAATGCTAAGGATGCTACGTTGAACTAATCTAATTTACTGCAGTATTTGACCAAAAAGTCTCTGACTACTTGTAATTATTGCTATTGTGCAATTTATAATTAATAAATTATTATAAATAACCTATGGCATCTAATGATCTTATTAGAAATTGTAAATAAAACTGAGGCCAATTAAAGTTAAAAAAGTACACATGAAACTAAAAGACATGTGCAACAAATTCTTTCAAAAATGTCAGTAAACTTATTAAAAGAGTATAATTCTTACATTTGAATATAGTTCCTGCGCCTGCACTGCATAATGTTTTTCAACGCAGAAAGATCATTACTCCCAACTTATTATTAACTGGCCATATTTGCAGCAGGGTTATAATGGAGTCAACATCTTTTGCACAAAAAATTGTAACAGTGTTGCCATACTTCATTGAATTGGAAGCACAATACCTCCGAGATCTAGACAAAAAACGTTTTGAAAATATTGAACAAAATTCCTACGACTTTATAATTGGTAAACCGAATCCCACTTATTTTTGTGTATTGTTTTTTGGTAGTAGTACATTTTCATTTAACAAAAAGTTACAAAATTGTGTGACAAAATTGGGAGGGCATATACTTGCGTAGATGTTCATTTTAAATTTTTTTTTTAATTTAAGTAGAACTCAAGGAAGAAATATCACTATAGCTAAATCAGCCATTTCTAAAATTTTCGAATACTATTCATTCATTTTTGTTTCCATACACACAACTGCAAAGCAAAAAATAATTGTAACTGTATTAACTGTTTTACGGACAAATTTGTTCATGTTTTTTTTATAAACTAGTTGGGGCAGGAACCGCAGGGTGCGTTCTGGCCAATCGCTTGTCGGCTCACTTTTCCGTTTTATTACTGGAAGTTGGAGGCGATCCACCGTCGGCAGTTTCTGTTCCTGCCTTTGATGTCTATGTTGCCAATGCAACGGGCATTAATTACTTGTACAAAACCACTCCACAGAGACTCGCCGATTATCGAGTAAGTTTAACTTACGACCAGAACCTAGGTTTATAGCAATAGCAATCATTTAAAACAGATCACGTGCAGGTGTGTTAAAAAAATTCCACAAAATATGATTTTGAAACTTTGAATTTGGCTAATTTTTTATTTGTTATAGGTGTTGAACAAAGCAACTGGGAGAATGCTAGGCGGTTCGGGGTCTCATAATTGCATCATCTACAACAGGGGACATCCGTAATTTTAGTATTATTATTCTTACTAGTTTATAAAAAAAATTATAAGTGATATATTTTGAATGCAATTTCACAACTTGATGATTTGAAATAGGCTAGATTTTGATAATTGGGCAAAAATCGTTGGAGATCAAACATGGAACTACGCAAATCTACTAAAGTATTTTAAAAAATCGGAAAAATATGCTGGAGTGTGGCCGAAGAGTGGTTAAAACGAAAACACATTTTCATTAAGAAATAGAAAAAAAATAGAATACACTTGATGTGATGAATGGTGTATTTCTTAGATCAACATGGATATAAAGGCCCAATTAGAGTGGAAACTGATGCTAGTGTGATCGACTCTCCATGGAAATATGCTGCACGCAAACTAGGGTACAAATACGCGGATCAAAATGGACCTCAACGGGAAAGTAAAGAAAACATTTTACCTAACTTGCTTACTATATACCGCTAGGCGATTTTATATTTTTCAAATTATAAATAATAGAAAATATCACGTTACTAAACTTTCCTGAACTATCCAAATGCTACATAGCGGGAAATGTTGAAATTCAATCGTTGGAATTAGCAAATGACCATGCTTGACAACATTCAAGTGTCCACTCGGCAATTGCTTTAAAGCACTATTTCCACCTCACAGTACAGTATTTTTTATTAATTTGCTTGAAATGGCTCACAGGCTCATGTTAAATCAAAATATTCGATGTTACAAATACCTTCCAAAAATTTCACGCTACATTTTCCAATGAAAGGATATTTGAATATACATCTCATACCATGCGAACACTATTGTAAGGTATCATTATATAACAAATTTGTATTTTAGGTTTTGGTCCAATAGAAATTACTCGAAGTAGAGGCCGCCGAGCTAGTACTTATACGGCTTACCTTCAGCCAATTCTTCAACGCAAAACACTCACAGTTGTGCGTTACGCCGTCGTGCAAAAGCTCATATTTTCTAAAAGAGTTATCGGCGTCAAGTACTTACGTCATGGTAAGTATTTTAGAGCTTTTGCGTCAAAAGAAGTCCTTCTCAGCGCAGGGACCTTTGGTACGCCGCTGCTGTTGTTTAAGTCTGGAATCGGACCAAAGGCATTGCTGCGTAGGGCCGGCATCAAGGTAAAATTGCATTTGCCAGCCGTTGGGAAGTACTTGCAAGACCACGCTGGCGTAGAATCACTTCAACTTGTCGTAAATCCCTCTATAGTAAAATCTGTTCAAAACAATTTGACGCAAGATGACTTCGAGAAGTTTTTCAAGCACAACAGAAGAAGTGTGCTGTCGAAGTTGTTGCTTAGTCCGCAAGTGATGTATGTATCAGATGAGGCAAAGGCAAGGAAGGAATTTAATTGGCCAGATCTTCAAATAAGAAGAACTTATTGCGTGGACGAAGATGGCTCTTATGCAACTAATCAAATTTGTTTTGATGT
This sequence comes from Bilobella aurantiaca, assembly GCA_021029175.1. NCBI lineage: Eukaryota > Metazoa > Arthropoda > Collembola > Poduromorpha > Neanuridae > Bilobella > Bilobella aurantiaca. Next base: position 9,539 of record VYYI01001364.1, read on the forward strand.
AATAATTGGGCGGCCTGAAGTAAGCCGAAATGTTTTAGGGATACTGAAGCTAAATACTACAGCATATCGCAATGGAGAACGGGATAATGTAAAGTTAGCAATCATTGACGATCAAATTCTGAAGAGCAAACGCGACAGGAGAGCACTAAGAAATGGTAGGTGGAATTTTGAAATGCAAACTTAATTAAAAATTTTTGCAAATTTTTAAATACAATAAGTCTAACTAAACCAGCCCGTTCTAGAACGTCGTGCGTAATTAAGGTTTCCTTATTAATGTACATTTCTGTTTTTGAACAACCTTCTAACTGACGTCTAAAACTTTTTAAAATACAACAGACGTCAAGTCCATTTTAAGCGTATACATAAAGTCTGGTATTTCATCTGGTGGATTTCAGTGCATTGAGATTATACAGGATTGTTTGTTAAACTTCACTTAATAAATTAGCTGTATATTGCACTAACCTCTTTCCAATTTTAATTTTAAATTTTGGCGTTCAAAGAAGTCTTCCCGACTACTAGCAACTTTTTTGAACTCATGATTGTTTATGTTATTACAAACTAATCAAAAATAATAACATAATTTTAGGGTTAACATTTCTGAAGAAAATATTAAAGACGAGAAAATTTCGAATGTTGGGTCAACAATTGAAGGCTGATTCAAGCTGCGAAACCCTGCATAAACTAAACAGTGTACAATACTGGAATTGCTACTTTTCCAGAGTAGTGATTTGGCATGATCATCCTGTAGGCACCTGCAGAATGGGCCGAAATACAAAAACATCGGTCGTGGACTCAAGATTATGGTAAGGCATGGTAGGAATTTAATTAATCAAAAAGTATTTAAACCTAAAATGATGTAAATATGAGAACTAACTTTGCACCGCGGTTTATGATTTTACCGAGTATTGGCTATGAAAGTTTAGAAAAGCTAACAGACTTGTTTTCTCAACTTGTAACACTATTTATGTGCAAACCGACATAACTATAACTTTAATTTGTTAATTTTACTTTTAGTGTTCATAATGTCAATGGACTACGAATCATAGACGCATCTATAATGCCAATAATCACAAATGCAAATACAAACACCCCTGTGACAACCATTGCGGAGAAGGCGGCAGATATGATACTTCAGCGACACAAAACGCATGTGCGTTAAAAAAAATTAAAACAAAATTTTATAAATGATTCCGGTGTTCATAAATTTAAAAAGCTGACAAAAGTAAAATCCCATGTGCATTAGGTAACGCTTGTTATACTAATCCAAAAAATTGTACTAAACTATGTTAAGCAATTGCAATTTAAATGAAGAATAATTAATTCTGGTTCAACAACATTAATAAAATTGATTCGTTTTTAATAGACCAGATAAGGCTCATGTCGACCAAAATGATTTTAGATTTCGTTACAAAACTAACTTAAAAAATCATAATTAAGCTAAAAAATCTTATGTACGCTTCAATTTTTATTTAAATGATGCATTTTTATACCAGAATATGTTGAGTTGATACAAATCTGTAAACTTAACCCACAAATATTTATTTAAATTATAATTAAAAACAGCCAAACTTTACAAAAGAGTTCAATAATATAAATAGTGCTAGCCACAAATAAAATTTCTAGATGAATAACTACAATTATACTTCCAAGAATTATGAAATAAATTTGCATATATGTCTGGAGAGAATAGTTTGTCTTTTAGTTGACCAATTATCTTAATTAAACAATTACCGACAAAGAATAATTCATAGAGTGCCGCTCTATTGAGTTCATTGAAGCATCAGAACGGGGTCAGGATATGTGGCAAAATAATTCGAGTTAGATTTTAGCTTGTGTAGCACGAGTTGCAACAAAGCAAATGTAGCATGTAGTAGTAAAACCCATGATGGAGGCAAATGTGACATTTGCAACGGCATTATTGACTGCTTTACCGTATTTTATACGACTGGAGAGCGGAGAACTACGCAGAAGTGATAAAACAACCTTTAAAAATGAAAATTTTAAAACTAGTCAAAAGTACGACTTTATTATCGGTAATCAGAAATACTGCACATTTCACCAATTACGCCATTTTGTTGTTTTTTTTCCTGTTCTAAATATGTATTTACTAACGTTACAAACATTTTACACCAAACTTTTCACAATAAACAAATTTAATTGTTTCAGTTGGGGCAGGTACAGCGGGGTGTGTACTGGCCAATCGTCTTTCGCGAAAATTCTCTGTGCTCTTGCTTGAGGCTGGCGGCGATCCACCTTCTGCCGTATCCGTTCCGGCATTTTATGACTATGTTGCAAATGCTCCCGAAATAAATAATTTCTACAAGAGCATTCCTCAACGACGTCTCAATAATAGAGTACGTAAACAGCACAAAAGTAAATCAACAACTTTTTTTTTTCATGTGACAGCCTTTGAAAGAAGTGTGCTTTACCCGCGAAATAAAATTTTTGATTTCAGCAAATGAACAGAGTTGTAGGAAAAATGATGGGCGGAACCGGTTCCCACAATACACTGGTTCACAGCAGAGGGCACCCGTAATATTATCTTAAACTTGAGAAAATCCGTCGCTATTACAAATTTTTGCATTAATACGTTACATTACATTTTTAAATTGAATAATTTCAGAAACGATTTTGACAATTGGGCTCGAATTCTAAATGATTCGAGTTGGAAATACAAGAACTTACTCAACTATTTCATCCTTGCTGAAAATTATACAGGGATATGGCCAATTGGAAGTGAGCAAATATTATCAAATTATATTTCAATGTTCAGAATGTTAAACTAACCTAGATTGCGGTGGTCTTGAACAGTTCAACACGGTACACATGGACCATTTTCAATTGAAACTAGAACAGATCCAATTGACCCGATTTGGAGAGATGCTGCACACGAGTTGGGAGTACCATATGCAGATCCAACTGGTCGTCGAAAACCAGGTGACATCCATTGACCGTAACATTATACGCAAAACCAGCCCGTCCCAATCCATACATGCAATGTAGAACCACTTTAAAAAATTCACCCGTTAAGTGGTTGACTCAAAAAAAAACCTTTTTATTTAGCAATATTTAATTCAATACTTAAGAAAAACTAACCTATAATATAACATATAACAATAATGTAAATTAATTTAAATGTGTTAATAGTTAACTTAACTTAAATCTAATATAATGTGGTGTAATTTGGTATGTTTAGTGTTCAGTCCAATGGATATTATGCGGAAGGGCGGTCGTCGCGTGAGCACTTACACAGCATACATTCTGCCGATATTGAGTCGCGATACGCTCAATGTTGTTCGATACGCAAAAGTAGTTAAGCTGCTCACTTCAAAGAGGCAAATAATTGGCGTACAGTACTTGCGTCACGGAAGGAAGTTCAAGGCATATGCGTCAAAGGAAGTGATACTGTGCCCAGGCGTTTTTGGCTCCCCGTTACTGCTCTTCCGTTCTGGAATTGGCCCTTCAGCAATGCTTCGAAAGGCGGGAATAACTTCTCGTTTGAATTTACCCGCTGTGGGAAAGAACTTGCAAAATCATGTTGGCGTAATGGTTGGAGTAAATGTCGACCCTGAGTATATTTCAATGCACAAAAGAAGACTGACGTCACTAGAATTTGAGCAATTTGTTAACGGAGACGACGGCACAATTCTTTCCGACAATGGGTATGGCCCACAAGCGTTTTTTGTATCGTCCAGAGCAAAAGCAGTAGGTCAAGAGCAATGGCCAGATATACAAATATTTAAAGAAATTACAATGTTGGACTACCTCGGTAAAGTTGACGGCGAAAACAGAACTTTGTACTTTGACCTCGCCGTTACACGACGGTTGAATCGAAAGATGGGAAATTTGAAGTTGAACACTTCTGCATTTTTGGCGGGAGAACGGAATGATGTGAAACTTGCAATAATTGATGACAAAATGGTTGAGAACAAGGACGACAGAAGGAGGCTGCTAGAGGGTAACTATAATAAGTTCTAAAAAAATATACTCAATTACATGTTTGCGTACCTTCAATTATACGTAAATATATATTTTTTTATAAATGTATACCGTTTAGCATGTATATCACATAATCAACTAATTAGTCGTATTTTATACATGGCATGCTCAAAGTATTTAGAAATTGCAATCTAGTTAATTTTAAAGCTTGAAATATTTGGGTAATTCAACTATTCCCACTCTTAGATCCTAATCCTGCAACATTTACCTGAACAATTTTTTTTAATCAGTATTTTAATCAATTTTTAATTGGAGCTGAGATAGCTCTTGATTCAGCATGTGGAAAGCTAGAAAAAACGAGACGTTACTGGTCGTCTTACTTTGCAAAATATGCCCCAGCACTGCGCCACACTGTAGGAACTTGTCGAATGGGTAGGAGTGGTTCCTGGAAAAATTCAGTAGTTGATCCCAATTTTCGGTATGATGGTTTATCACGGTAGCCAAAATATAGTTATGATAACTATTGTTAACATATGTATTAGTATTAAAGGATCTTTTTCGTATGGCAGGTTGCACAAAACCAGGGGACTACGTGTTGTCGACGGATCAGTAATGCCTCAAATACCAAATGCGCAAATCAACGGTGCAATAGTAGCAATAGCCGAAAAAGCTTCAGCAATTATTTATAACTACTACAACAAGAACAGCCCTTAAAGTTAAACCAAGAGTTTAACGTGAAAGTAGTTACCAACATTTAAATCTACGTATAATGAGTCAAAATACCGATACACTTTAAGCCAGAATTGTTAATTGCTTATATGTAATATCTATAAATGTAATTATATAATATATAATGTAATATATTTAATTTAATAATATGTAATTAATTATATGTTAAATACATTCTATACATTCCACATACCACGCAATGGAACCACCATTGGCATGTTTTCTTTTTATCTTCAAACATCTAAAATAAATAAATATATAATAAATATAATTAATATATATATATTAATCATTAAATATAAAAGTAATGACGCTTATTTTTCGTCTCGTTTTCCTGATTGTGTAATATATGTATCAAAATTACACAATTTTATGCTTGCAACACATTTAAATAAAACCACTGTTAAGTTCTTGCAAGATAATGTGTGTTGATTAAAACAGCCCAATGCTTTTTGCATGATTTTTTTTTGTAGGAGAACTTGGGTAGTCAAAGTGTAATTAAAACAGGTGGGTCATTGACCACATAAAATAAACTAATCTGCAGCTATCGCCGAATAACGAGGCAGAAATGGAGTCAATATCTTTTGCCCAAAAGCTTCTAACAGCGTTGCCATACTTCATAGAATTAGAGGCTCAATATCTTCGGGATATCGATCGAAAACGTTTCGAAAACGAAGATACACCGGAAAACCGCTATGACTTTATTATAGGTAATTTCATGCAAAACTTATACACAAAATTTATTTGTACAAAAATTTAAAAAAAAACAAATATAAAATTTGGCTACAGTTGGTCTTTAGTTTTTCCTAAATTCAACAAAAATTTCAGTAAATTTATCCAAGTTGACGTGATTTTACCATATTTAGTTGGAGGTGGAACTGCAGGATGTGTAGTGGCTAACCGTTTATCGGCTCATTCTTCTGTGTTGTTGCTGGAGGCTGGCGGCGATCCACCGTCGACGGTTTCCGTTCCTGGTTTTGATGAATACATTGCAAGGTCAACGCGTCTCAACTTCCTTTACAAGGGCATTCCTCAACCGCGTGCTAATTACAGGGCAAGTCTTACTAAAACACTATATTACAATACTATGTGTACAATTAAATAGATAGTTAACCAAGTCTTTAATTAGATTTTTTTTTCCGAAGTATTTCCTAGTTTTTCAAGAATGTTGATCATTTTAAATTATTTTAACATTTTGAGCTACAGATACTAGACAAAGACACAGGAAGAATGCTTGGTGGAACTGGGTCCCACAACTATTTGATCTACAACCGAGGAAATCCGTACAATTTTTTTTTAATTATTATAAAAAGATTAGGCTATAAAATATAGTTATTTGCGACATAGTGAAAATTGCTGTTGATGACTTTATAGTTTAGATTTTGATAACTGGGCGAAATTTACCAAAGACCCAACATGGAACTACACAAATCTACACAAATATTTTAAGAAATCTGAAAAATATTTGGGAATATGGCCAAGGAAAGGTTTGATTTTGCACTAAATTTTATTTATTTTTAAATTGTAAAATATTTATGATAATAATTCACTTGTTTTTGTAATGAACGTAGGCATTCATGGCTCAAATGGAAAAATCCCAATTGAAACGGAAAGAAGTATATTTGATGCTGGTTGGAAGCGTGCCGCTCGAGCCCTTGGCTACAAGTACACCGACCTAAACGCACCTCAACGCCAAGGTAAGTTGCATCTACGAAAGGATTTTTTCTAGATTTTAAAAATTAACTTGATTTTATGAAATTTAAGTAGCATCTGTACTTTTAGTAAATTCAAATTGTGCCTTTTCAAAAAACCTAATCCATCAATATGTTAAATTTAGAATACGGCATTACTTTAATAGTTTCCCCACGTTAGTAAATAATTAGTAGATTGTTTAGTATCAATAATATAATAAACATGTTTCTTTTCATAATCTATAAAAATATTAGTAATTTTATTTAAAGCAATGTTCTTTAAACTTGTAAATTTACATCCAAAATACAAACAAATATAAACCAAAACAATGCAATGCGTCCATTCTTTTTTATTACATTAGGGTTTGGTCCTATGGAAATTACACGAAAACATGGGAGACGCGCGAGCAGTTACACGGAATATCTACAGCCGGTTCTTCATCGCGACAATTTAACAGTTGTACGCTACGCCGAGGCACAGAAGCTGCTATTTTCCGGACGCAGCGCCATTGGCGTCAAGTACTTGCGTCACGGAAAACGAGTGAAAGCCTTTGCGTCAAAGGAAATCATTGTTTGTGCCGGAGTGCTGGGCACACCTCTCCTACTTTTCAAATCTGGAATCGGTCCCGCTGGAATGTTGCGCAGGGCAGGTATTAAGCTTGTAGCTAAATTACCTGCCGTAGGAAATTACTTGCAGGATCATGTGGGCATCGAGTCCTTGCCATTTATTGTTCATCCTTCAGTAGCACTTACTATACAGAACAACTTGACGGAAGCGGACTTTGACAAATTTAGAAACGGACATACTTCCGTTTTGTTTTATATTGGAGTCACTCCTCAAATACTCTATGTTTCAAGTCGAGCAAAGTCCAGGGGAGAGTCTACTTGGCCCGATATTCAAATAAGACGAACATATTGTGTCGCCAGGGAAACGTTGGCTGCCAACAATCGAAACAAATTCGATGTCATAGCCGGTCGACCGGATATTCGACGAAACGTTTTGGGGTCTATCAAACTAAACACAACTACATTTCGTAAAGGTGAACGAGATAATGTGAAGTTGGCGATAATTGATGACAAAGTTTTGAAGAGTAAACGGGACAAAAAAGCTATTAGAGAAGGTACATAAAACAAAATCAAATTTAATATTATTTGCTATTTGCTTAGATAATGCAATTGTAAGCATTATACAACAACTAAAAAAATATTTCAAGATGTTACTTGGTTTCCACCGGCCAATGCCTACTTCTTTTAAAAACTTTGAAATTTCAAATACGTAAAGAAAAGTTGCTGTTACAAAATTTTTGCCCTATTACACATATGATTTGAAACTGATGACATATTTTAGCAAACCAAAACTTGACATTTCTCTCTATGGTACCAAATTCTAATACTAAAAAATATACAATTATTGTACGTCTGTAGCCCACTAGTGATTTTACTTCTATTGTTTTATTATCTTGAATTTTTAGACTAGTGATTTTACATGTACTGTTTTATTATCCTGAATTTTTAGGCTTGAAATTCCTGAGCAGAGTGTTGGGAACTAGTGGCCTACGTCGGTTAGGACATCAAACACTTTTTGATGAGGAGTGCAAAATGCAGCATAAAGTGAATAGTAATCGATATTGGAATTGCTACTTTGCAAAAATCGTAATTACACATCACCACACTACAAGTACATGTCGGATGGGTCGTGAAGGTGACTTGGTTACTTCAGTTGTAAATTCCAAATTATTGTAAGCCACCGTTGTACTACATGGCATGTGATAGGCCGTTGTAATTAGCTATAGTAAGACAATAATTTAAATCTTTAAAATTATATATTACATTTCAGCGTCCATACATTAAGAAGACTACGTATTGCGGACGCTTCTATTATGCCCCGAATTACAAATGCGAACACAAATGCTCCAATAATCGTTATTGCTGAAAAGGCGTCAGATATGATTTTAAATCAACAAATAATTTGAGTGTCCAATGATTCAAATATGATCATAATTTGATGATGTATTATATGTAATTTTTTGCATCTTTCATTAAAGAAGTTGTACAGGGCTGTAAGTGATTTTGAAATGCGACAGTATAAGCATTGAGCATCTGGTATTTATAAAATCAATCATATTAAGTTAACCTTAAAAATGAAGTTACCCATAATATACTATTCTAATCTTGAAATATTATTCTTATGCGTGTTCCAGCTGAAAAATCATGTTCAATATTTGAAAAGCGGGGTTTAATTGTACTCTAGCGTGAGAATGTTCTTGTTTGGCTAGTTTTTGTCAAACGTCTCATCAAACGCGTATAAACATTTTACAAGCAAGTTTAAATTGCTGTTACTTTTTAGAGTTTTTTCTTATTATACATCACATTCTACGAGCCAGTAAAGTGTTCCCTGCACCCTGCAGTACAACTTGTGTTGTATACCAATAAGATAAATAAAAGTAAAGATAAAGTCACAATTACTTTTGCGTTGCAGCCATGTAGATATAATCTCTTAAAATAGAGTATCAGGTGCATCGCACGTGCTTCCGAAGAGGAGATGTGGCTAGATATGTGGTAGTGAATTAATCCGTAATATTTGTTTTTCATTCCAAATTGCATTATACCGCGATTTTAGAAGATCTTGAGTTGAGTAATTTGAAACTAGTACTAGTATCTTTAAGTCCGTGTGAAGGGCTGCTTAAGGCTTGTATACTACATTTATTCAAATAAATTTTGGTGTATCTAAAATTAATGTGAATAGTGAATAAAAATGTGCATTTAATGGTCCAAGTCTATTGAAATAACATGCAATCTCTGTTCCACCTTCTTTCTGCCAATTTTTTGTGTTTTAGCGAGTATCCACTGAATCTTTTGGACAGTCTACCAAAACCTGCTTTCTGGTTAGTTACAACGTGAAAAAATAGGGGTTCATATTGCATGAGCTAGGAATTATCATAATTTAGTGGCGCGTGTGATGGTTTTGCTCCAAATTGTCATTCGGTTGAAAAATGTTACAAAGCCAAAATTTAATTTTAGCATGAGCCGTAATACCTATTTGTGTCACTAGTTGAAGTTAATGGTGCGTCATTAGCTTTACTGTTTGTTGAATAACGTGTTTTCCTTTTGCGTAACATGTCACGCCGTTTGCTATTCCGTAAAATATGTAAGTGAGTGAGATCAAGGAGTATGCAAGAAGTTTCATACTCGAGTTTGAAGATTTCTCAGAATGCAAAAATGTGTTGCGAACCATTTTAAGAGGATACGAAGGGCCTCAAAAAGGGGAGGTAACTGTTGAAAAAAAAATCGTGTCTACCATTTTACAAATGAAATGTAGCGAGGATCCGTAAGGAGACTTCTGATAAAAGAGGTAAAAGTATTTGGCTACTTCAAAACTTCCTTTAACTCTGGACTTTTTAATATGGAAATATATTTTAAATTAACAAAAAAGGTATTTTTGGAACATTGAATTTAAAACTCGTCGAAAACACTACGTCAACCAGAATTTCACGTAATACATTTTGGGTATAAATGTACAGTAAAATGTTTATCAAGAAGTGTTCCACTATTACCTTCGATATGGCCTATCGCAAAGTTCTGTACATTTTAATCCTTATCGCAAACTCTTTTGCCTTTGGGAGCGAAAGCATCTGTCCCGAGGCTTGCAACTGTAGAAATCAACCCAACGACGATGTCAGTTTTATCGAATGTACTAGCGACGATGCCAACTGGGATATATCTGCAACTTTAGCCAAGATATGTGACGCATATCCGACGAAAGTATTCGACTCCTTAATGATTTCCGATTCTCAACTCAGGACAATTCCGGAGAACGCCGTTGGTTGCCGTTTTGCTTCTCTCAGTCTTTACAACAATCCCCTTCTGGAGCAAATCCATGTTAACGCCTTTACCAACACAGAGGATACAACATCTATATACGTGTCAGGTACAAAAATATTTCTCTAATACTTTATATACGTCATTTATATAAGCTGTAAAAAGTATCACCTACAACAGCCCTATGTACATAACCTTTTTCTTGAACTGTACACAAAATTTCAGCAAGTTAGCAACAAATTGACAACTTACTTTAACAAAATAGGAAAAACTTCCTGCTAAGTTAGCTAGAATGCATACTTTTACCTAATCAATAAAATACCCCTACCC
>VYYI01001365.1:0-20046 GCA_021029175.1 Bilobella aurantiaca
ATAAGTTTTAATATTAAAAAAGCGTTATGTATACAATTGTTGTTAATATTTTCAGCCTAATATTGACTATAACACACATACTTAGATTTGTTGCAGTTCTGTCACAAAATACTATTTTATTACTAGTTTCTTCTTTAGCGCCGGATAGCAACGTATGGTGACAAAAAATGAATTCGTTGATTATTTGCCTGGTGATTAACGATTAGTAGTTAAAAATTAATTACTTCACTTTTTTTTAGTAAGCTTTGCAGAAACTAATCGGAAGTTGTGGCAAAGGTGAAGCAATGAAGAAGAAATGTGTCATTGTGAGACAAGTTTAATAAGTCAAAATAGGGTAAAAATATTTCACGCATGATTTTGAATTTCCTCAATTTTATGGAACAATTTGATGAATTTTGCTCAAGATCTTATGAATTTTGTTCACAATAATTGTAAGAAATCAAATTGACATTTTTTTTTGTCAAATTGTCTCTAGAAAAGCCTCAGGCGCAATGACGGATAGAATAATTTGTTTCCTGGTAAAAATTGTTTTGCGCGTTTGACATTACTTACGTATATTGCTGGTGCATTTTAATATTAAAAAAGCGTTATGTATACAATTGTTGTTAATATTTTCAGCCTAATATTGACTATAACACACATACTTAGATTTGTTGCAGTTCTGTCACAAAATACTATTTTATTACAAGGCGCAATGACGGATAGAATAATTTGTTTCCTGGTAAAAATTGTTTTGCGCGTTTGACATTACTTACGTATATTGCTGGTGCAATAATTGCAGACCACATCGATATCTTGAATTAGAATGATTGATGGCTTATTCTTGACAGCTACGGAGAAGAGCGTAGATACAAATTTATTCCATTTCTCACTATCGTACCTACTAAATGCATCATCTTCAGTTTTTTGAAACAGGCGGACAGGTTTGTCAACTGTCCGCGACAGTTCTGTAGCCAAAGCCTTGACCAATAATAGAGCGGAACTACCAATTCCAGGTCCATAGAAATATATTCCCTTTGGTATTACAAGACCACACAATTTGAATGTGTCCTGAAATTTAATTGGTGTTAGGACATTTTCTTGCAGAAATTCAATTTGTTTTTCTAAATTCAAATTTGTTATTTCTGGGGATGAGAAACAAAGTGGCAAAGTAGCGTCATCTGTGCTTTCAGATGAGGGCGAAATTACGATCTCATGGTCCTTAATAAAATCTTCCTCTTCACGCTGCTCTTTTGCAAGCTTTTCTTTTTCCAATTTGTCACTTTCTGCATTCGGTACTGCAATCTCGGGTNTTTCCAATTTGTCACTTTCTGCATTCGGTACTGCAATCTCGGGTGCTACAGCAGGGGTCGTTTTCGCAGTTGGTATTGAAGGAGAAGCAGCGTTATTAATACTTTGAATATTTTCAGTAGATTTATCAGTGTTAGCAGTTGCTTTTTCCTGTGGTTTTGCATTGCTTTCTCCGGTTTTAACAGGATTTGGGATATTACTCTGAGATGAACTGTCACCGTTTTGTATCTCGGTTTTCTTAGTTTCTTGAATACCCGTACTAGTATCCAGTTCTGTTTTTGATTCTGCATTTGTAGCAACCAGAGGTAGACTGGCTTTTGAAGTATCTTTATTTGTCCCGGTTTCGTTGTTTTGCTTCATATTAGGCTCCGTTTGTCCTTGAATAAGTTAACAGCAAGATCAGATATATTTAATATTTTAACGTTTCAAAATGCTATGAATTTAGCAAATTAAAAAACTAAAAAAATAGAGAAAACGGCTAAACTTATAGTACAAATTATATTAAGCTCCCGATGACGTTTAATTAGTAATCCAAAATACAAGGAAGTCATTTAAAATATAATTACGCGTTACCTTCATTTTTAGAGAAATCAGTTAGTAATTTTGTTAACTGATTTAAATGACCAACAATTTCTTGTTGCACATTGGCATTAGACAATCCATGCCCTAACTCCTTCTTCACGACTTCTTCTGAATTTGACTCCAACTGAAGCTCGCCAGCAGATTTTGATTTTTTGATAGGAATTTTATTACCATCGTCACCGCTGATTTTATTTTCAGTACATTTACGCTTCAATTGACCTGAAGTAGTTTTGTGATTGCAATTATCGCACTTCGTGCAGTTTCCATTATTTGCGCCACTACGGAATGGTATAATTGACAAGAGTGTTTTTGCTAGCCAGCTCATTCTGTATGTAAGTTTGGCTTAAACTCAACTTTTTGAATAATTTCTGCAAAAATGAACCTTACTCTACAAAAACTAAGTATGAAGTGAACATGAATTGAAGGTATTTGGGTAGAAGGTGGCCTAGGCTTAATTTTTTGTAAAGAAAAGGTCCTTTCTGGATTGAAAAGCATGGGTCAAATTTTTCGAAATTCTAAAAGTAGCCCTAATTGTAACACACCGTGCTATTCTTGCCTTTGAAAAGGGTAAGGTAAGAAGTAGAAAGAAGCACCAAAGGGGCCGAAAAATTTCTCTTCAGGCTTCTTAAGGTGCCTTAAGCATGCTTCACCTTATTGTTGTTCATAAAACTACAAACTTCAAAGAATTAGAATAAAAGGTACTAAAATATTTGTTTAATTGTAAAGAAAGGTCACACTAAGCCTTTGAATTGAATACAAATAAGGTAGACAAAACTTTAAAAAATGCCTTACTAACTTACCAGGATATGGTCTCAAGTGTTTGAGTTTTTTCGAAATCAAACCTGAGCCATCATGATTTACTCATTACCATTACTTTACTTTACTACCATTACTCAAAATTTTGAATTTTTTTTTTGCAAATTAAGAATCCTTATGGGATTTTACGCGTGAATTTTGCTGTTTTACGTGGTCCCCCCTTACAAAATTTTTATTTTTAATAAATTTATTTTCCTGAAAGACTAAAACCAGAAAAATTGATACGTATTGATTACCAACGCATACACAGTCTAAACTTTGCAAAGAAAGGTGAAATGAGTTGGCAGAGGAGACCCCGTAAAACCGCAAAATTCACGTGTAAATTCCCATAAGGTTTTGAAAATTTTAATTTTCAAAAAAGAAGAAATCGAAATTTTGAGTAGTGGGAATTCTCACTATTTTCAAAAATTATCTTTTTTTAATGTATAATAATGGCCAAGGTTTCATTTCGAAAAAACGCAAAAACTTGAGACAATATCCTAGTTAGTACTACCCATACCGAAGATCACCAAGGCAATTATTTTTGTAGCTTTCCAAAGGCGACTTTCAAATTTTTGTCAAAAATGCATGTCTATACGTGTAAAAATATACTGTAAGTCTATAAAATTGATTTGTCGTGTTCAATGGAAAAGAAATACTCTTACATTATATTATAATACAACTCAGATAAGGTTAAAAATAATAAAAGCATGAGCCCGGCATAAATTTGTGCGCAACATTAAATTAGAAGAGCAATTACTACAGTAACTATTAACTATTACATTAACTATTTCAAGTATTATTACTAATACAACAAATGACAGTTGACTGGTAGATTTTGAAGTGTACTCCAACTCTCCATCCTAATTCCCTTTCCCCACTAAACATACCTCTTTTTAAACCACAGGTTTAAACTCTTAAAAAAATGCCGCTTTAATGCAAATGGGCTATTCACCACATCATCGTTCATAACTATTCCTGAAAAATAGAAACTACTAATTTAAATTAAACAAATCGTAAAACGGACAATGCGAGAGAGCTAACTAGACATGTCTAATTTTAGATTGTTGTAATTCAAGTCTGTGGGTGCATGCTAACGGATTTGTAGCAGACAAAATTTAAAGTCCAAGCAAACTAAATTCCCTATATTTTCATTTATGGTAAATTTTAAAGTTAAACATAAGGCAACAATTCGCAATCTTGGTTTATTTTCAAGACCTTATTCTATGTGACTAATAAAATATAATTGTTGGTGATGATGACCAACGAATAGTGACGCTGCTGGTACCATAATTTTGTTTATTAGGTTAGGTTCAACTATATTTTTGTTTGGCTACCAGTTCCTCTCCCCCTCCTTGGGGTCAAAGTTCTGGCAAAAATAATATGAAAAAACGTGTCCTCTTGAGTCCCTTCAATAAAAAATTGCCATTGGCCTCCAAACGACCTTAAATTCCACACTACTTTTGTTTTGAACAAGTTCATTAGGAACGTTTCGCTTACTGTTTTAACAATTTTAATGATTTGTCTAATTGTTGCCTTACCTGCCCAACTTTAACGTTTCTACAACAACTTTTTTATAGCTTGCTGAAAGTAGATGTGACGGTAGTACGAGTATGACGATCGGTTGAAATTATTTCTCATTTCTCCATTTATAAATAACATAGGAGCACCAACCTTGTGATTTCTTTGGAAAGTAATTTTTTCCAAAGCTCAATGTTAGAAATCATAAAAATAACCTTAATTCCATGAAAAATTACTTCAATCACAAGTAGGTTAGAAAAATTTAAATCCAAAGGTTAGGAGGACAAGTACGCCAATTATAATTTATAATCCGTTTCAAAGGTTAACTTTTTCAAAATTAATTCAACGAAACATGACAAATCTAACAACTAAAAATAATCTATCGCTACAAATTATACCTTGTCGTTTGGTGATTTTATGCTGATTCTTCAACTTTGATGTCATTAACAGAAAATTTTTACCCAATAGGCACTTTTGTTAAAAAAAACTAGACCTTAAGAAATAATTAGAGATAATCCTTTTTGTCTTAATTAATTTGTTTTACTTTTAATTTCTAAGGATTTTGAAAAATATTACTATTTCAAAACAAATTCAAAACTCAATTATTCTGTTAAAGTATTGTAGGAGACAAATGATAAAGACAAATATTGTTGCCGACATATAGAATGCTTGTTTGCGCAACGTTAGGCATATTAAGAAATATACAAATAAAAAGTGATTATTTCTATGAATCACTAAACAAATCAAGAGTTGAATCATCTTTTGTTGGTATTTTCATCTTTAGAATTTGATCATTTGAAGCTAAAGAAGTTAATTTTTTTTGCAATTCCCGTTACAAAAACTTAGAACTGAGACAAGCAAATGTCTAATTATAATTATGTCTCGTGAGGTAAGTTGAGCGTTCTCAAACAGCATGTTTTAAATTAGCTTCAATAGTAAGACTATTTTAAATCGAGTCGATCAAGCGAGAAAGCTTAATTTACGTCATCGTATTGAAAATTTACAACCTACTTTTGTTCCTCAAATTCAATTTAGCTGCCCTTTTACTACGGACTCAGCTTTCTCAAGCTGCCCTATTTTACTATTGGAATTTTCTTGCCTATGTGTATGCTCGTATCTCTGTGATTAGGCTTACGCGGACATAGAATATGGAAATGAGCCGATAGGTTTCCAAAGGGTCTTTGTCAGAGTTGAGAAAACTGCCCTCATTTGCATAGAGTCAACCGCGGTTATCAGGCAAAAGCTACCACCGTACCTCACGTCTATGTTGGTGTCCTCAAAATTTGTGATTTTGGACCGCAATTCGGATTGTTACGTACGATCTGTTGCGCCCGCAAGATGACAACATCTATGCTAATAAGGCCTTCCCTACCATATCCTTTTCAATTTTTGCAATAATGCCAAATAACGTCCTTAGTACTTCAAAGAGTCTTAAAGTTTTTTTTATAAGTCAGGATTACATTAAGCTTCAAAATACTTTTTGATCATATTTTTCTCATACCCAACTATGTCATCGGTTTGAATTGTACAATTATTTCCTTTTACCATACCACAGAATTAGTAACGAGGATTTCGCAACAAGAATCAAAAGTTTTACTTATACGAGCAAGTTCTAAAGTTAGTAGCAAGTGACCTGTAGTAATATAATGGACGCTTCGGGCACTGGGCGGCTGCCATTCATCAAGCAAGGGCTGATTCGCGAAACAAAGGCCGCTCCGTGCTGTGTTAGTGTAGTTAAATAGCTTTGCCAATATTTAAATATAATCCAATTACGTCAAACGAAGTCGGCAACGTCACTTGCAATAAAATTTTTTTATAAATACGTTACTATTTTTTATGTACAATCATGCCGTTACAATTTCGAGAAGATTGCAATCATTCCGCTATGAAAACTTTTTTGGTAAACTTTAATCCCAAAAATTTCAAGACAATTGAAATGCTACTGCATAGAAGAAGTTGACTTAATAAAATTTATATGTAATTTTGCAGATACTGCTCCTGCTATTCATATCGCTCATCGTCTTGGCACACGGAGAGGTCGCTTGCGAAGGCGGTAGAGCCAAAATTCCTGACTGTGGCACAGGGTTAGCAGTTAAATTTAGCAGTGCTCGGTATACAAGAATGAACAGTCGTCAGTCCTCTCCGTGGTGCCGAAGCTGCTGTTTTAATGATGACCGGAGCAATACCGGAGCTGACCACAATATTTGGCATACATCCGCCTACTACGCATCTGGAGTTTATAGCGTTTGCGACTATTATTTGGACTTGACAAAAACTCTAACCCGCTAGTAAGTTCCTTCACATACATTGAACTACTAATTTTCTAAAGTAGTTCTCTATTTTTTTGCGTCCGTCCGTGATTCTTTCCGCACAGACGGGAGATGGCGCTAGTATACTCCATAGCCTTATTTAACTTCAAAACATAAACAAATTTCATATCATACACAGGCACGGGCAATTCTCTTATCATATCATAATTTCTGATACAAGGGCACGGGAAATTTGTTTTTCCCGGGTTTTGCTAGTTTGAGAACATTATGGTACCAGCCAATTTCACATACTTCTTGTAAAGTAACAAACAAAAATTATTTCTGATGCGACTGGTCTAAAGTCAACTTATAAAAATTACTTAAATTTTCGAAAAACCAAAATTTAAAATTAGAATTATTTGCTTGAAAATACCTGATAGTAAGACCTTCCCATCTCTTTAATATTTATTATTTTTTTATAGTCGTACTTTGGCTTTTGCCAAACAAACGGTTACTTCTTCTCTTCATCCTCGCCCGCATCCAATAGATGTGCAATTATAATTTAGAGATTTAATATTTTATTTGAAAAAATCGATAGATCAAAGGGGTGCTGTGATTTTTTTAGTAAACTAAAACTTCCAATTCTACCTATTCCCAACTACATAACTTCAACAGTTCAAAAACGTTGAGTATGATTTATTTGCTTTTTTAGTTGCCTAAATAAACAATGGGGAAATAATGACGACTGTGTTATTTCTGTATCGGCAGAATCCTGGAATGAGATTGCACAAAAAACTGTACCAGATCCTTGCCATGGTATCTACAAATATTTGGTTTATGAATACGACTGCTTGGATCGGGACCGCGTTAAAAATGAGCTTAATGCGTAAGCAAGACTTCAAGTAAATAGTTTAAAACCTGATTTGGTATTAAAATTGTCTGCTGGTCGAAAGTCGCTTAAGCTTATTATTACTGATTTGCATATTTTTTTTTATTACTATTTTATGCAATATCACGGTAAAAATCTCACATAAAATAGTGTGGTTTATAAATAAGTATTAGTTTTTATTGTATTAAAAGCAATTATAATTAAGTAGTCAAAAATGCCCGTCACAGGACAGGATTTTACTTTTAACTTTTAGGTTCTCTTGCACTTTTGCACAGTATTGTTTTACTTAGACTATTGTTTGTCATAACTTACCAAAGATTAGTAGAAATCAAGGATAAAATAAGAATGTGCTCTGGCTATGCCACGGCGTGGCCTGAGCGGTTTAGGTTTGGCTTAAGTCAGTATATGCAGTAACTTTTCCAATGTTTTACCTTGCCGAAGCTATTTACTGGTAAAAATGGTAACAATTAAATTCCCTGCTTAGTTGCGATAATCGGCTATACCACAATAAGACCTTTCAATTCTTTGTACCACTAAATGTCCAAGGATTAACTTTACTAAATGGTAATTAAAAATAAGTAATTAGGAATTGCATTTGAACAATTTAAATGTCATACCTAGGTTCAGGGCACATGCGAACACCCAATTCCCTGTATACAACTCAATTTCCAAAAGTTAAGTTTTTGTTAACAATTAGCAATAGGTTTGAGCTATTTAAGCGCCATAGCTTTAGCGCATGTACAAACGAAATTGAATATTGTTTGGCCAGATGCGTCAACCACTTTTGTGGCGCATGGGCTGTGGTGCGTGACCACGACTTATGAAACCAACCTCCCATTTATATACAGTGTATTTACAGAAGGCCGTACAAATTTATTATCCTTTTTCGCGTTTGATGTTGTTATTAATGCCGACGTTCAGTCGTATATTGTAACAAATTTTGGCAAAAAAGAATTCAAACGCTCGTTCAGATCATTCACTTAATTTCAATTACATATACGTCAATTTTTTCCTTGAAAGTTCTAAGTTAACTTTATGACACAGTGGTTTTGATTTACTAAACTAATTAGAAATAACGTAAAGACCACCCAGCATGAGCGATCATGAAAATAGTTTCCCGAATCATGAACATTTTTATATGCTACTTTTCTAAATTAGCATATTAAGATAACGTTAAGTTACCTAATAAAAGCTAATCTAATTTCGGGTAGATTATGCTAAATTTCAACCGAAACCACGATGAGGTGGGGGTGCCGCAAGAATTAAATTTTGAGGAAAAAGAAACAATTTTTTTTTGAAAAATGGAAGATTTTTTTTTATAAGAAAGTTTATATTTGGGTACATGGCAGAATCAGCAACTTTGAGGCATGTGAATTCAGAACCTTGTCGCTCTATATATGTACATGTCACGTTGTGCTAGAACATTTTCCGTTGTAAAAATCATTAGAAATTTTTCTTAAACAAATTATCTAGAAAGATGAATTATTAGTACCACAATCCAAAACTCACTTTCGAAAACGACTAAATCTTTTGTACAATTTTGAGTGTTTAAATGTTCGTCTCTTGTTCCAGTACAGAGAAGGTAGGTTCTTTGCGTTCTTTTTCCACTTGCAATAATAAAATCCAATAACTTTGTTATAGAATATGGAAATTCAAAAAGTGCAAACGGTTGTTGGGAAATAAACGGTGTGTATTTGAAGGAGTAACGAAGAAATTGCATTTGATAATTGTTGTGGAAGTGTTTTTTGAAATTAATTCAGACTAATCCAAAAATGTAAGTTAGAAAACCGTAGTTTTTTATCAATGTGAACTTGATTTTGGTCAAGAAATGGAAGCTACAGAATTGACATCGAAGATATTCAAAATAAAACTAAGCGTTTTTCAATTACTTATAAGTCCTAAATGGGGCTTGCTTGGCTTTTAAAAGCACAAGTGACAAGTTCGTAACGGATGAGTTGTCAAAATAATAGAGGGTTTTTCAGGTAAATTAAAAACTAAGTTAAAAAAAATTTCTAATGCGCAAAACACTTCATAGCCTACATTTTTGATTTGACATAATCAATGAAAAACCTGCATAATAATTCAAACGCTTCATAATTTTTGGAGAAGTGACGTTAAGGGATTTTTCATTTTGTTGAATGACGTAGATTGGTTTCAAATGGGAATCTTCTCAAAATTTATTTATGCAACAAATGCGCATTGGGGAATTTTTTTCTATTTCCACGATTAGCAACTGATCCACTCAAAACTTTTTTCCGTTGAAGAAGAATGCCTCGCCAAATGATGTTACAAATAAATTTTAATTAATTAATCCATTTAGTTAACCTGGATTAGTCACTAAATCTTTAACTTTAGCCCACCTAAATAAATTAATGGAAAATGTTCAATATAATGTTTGCAATTATTCAAGTACAAGATTGTAGACAAGTATCATTGCTTGTAGTTATTTAGAAATTTCGATCAATACAATACACACAAATCAGTGACAAATTAATTAAGTTTTTATGATAGATCCTATTACTTTGCTCACTTCAACCTTGACAAATGGGTGACAATTGCGCTAGGTGTTTTTAAAGAATTAAGTTGAAACCATCGCTACAGAGTTCAGTACTGCCATCAAATAACTTTTATGCGCTTATACTAAAAAATACATAGAATACGTAGGATTTCGACAACATTTCTTTTTTCAAATTAGTATTCCCCTTGCGTCAAGAATCATATAAATACGGTATAATTTTTCATGATCCTATGTACTAAGATCGAAAAGTTCTCAACATGACTCTCGTGCAGGTAAACCGCAATTCCACTAAACTTTAACTATTTCTAAAAAATAATTGTCCGAAACATAGGTAATGTAGCACGTTTTGAAATAGTAAAGCTAAGGGTGCTGTTCTATTTTTCATCTATCTTAAGTCTTTTATTGTACATTTTTATGCTTGTATCAAAGTAGCTTATGAAATTCAGAAAGATGTGTCCACATTAATTTTACAAATATCCTACGTTCCACAACCTTGACAACAAAATCAAATGCTTAGGAGACAGTATACAAGTTATTTTAAATGTTTTAAATTTATTTCTTGCAGTTAGTAGTGATTGCTTTCTTTTTGGTGGACGTTGCTTGGAGCCAAAGCCCAATCAGTGGAGTTGCTTGTGACTTTTCTGGGATGCTATCCATGACCTGCCCATCCGAATCAACTGTCAGTTTTACCGTGGCCCAGTACACTCGCATTCATGGGACTACATATTATGGAAGTAGTAAACAAAAGTATTTGAGCACATGCCTAAATTGCTGTCTCTGGAATAGCTGGATGTCACCTGGGACACCGTCAGACTATACAGGCGCTGAAGAGTATTCGCCAGCGGGCAGCGCGCCACAAGGAACAGGTGTATTTGCTTCATGCAACAACGCTCTAAGTTTACAAGAAGAACTAACGACCTAGTAAGTCACCGAATTTAACATAAGTAAACTATTTTTTTTTACTTGAAATGTTTGACAATAAATTTTATGCTTTCCATCTTCTTTAGTTGTACACAACAGAAAGTGAATGGGAGTGATACTTGTTCCTTTCTTGTGTCACCAAGTTTTTTTGTGACTCTTAACTCAGACTTCAGCGACCCGTGTGTTGGAGTCTACAAATACCTCAGTTATACATATACCTGTGCACCTAAAGATCCACTTATACAACAGCTACCAATACAATGTCAGAAATAAAAAACTCATGATGCAAAAACTTGTCAAAAAGCTAATTTGTTGTTTATTCTGTTTTTGAAACAAAGATTCTCAGGTTTTTTTTTATTAAGACGTCAATATAAGCCTTGTTAACGTATAGTTGCTTAAAAGCTTGCGGAGTTCCTTTGATTTTGCCTATGTATGGTCCACACTTCACAGTTGACTTTGACAGTTCAGGAAGGTATGTCATCTTGTAAAATGCAGATATAAAAATTCTATTAAACTAACCTATAGACTTTATTTGTTTACAAGTTAAAATGGTTATCAGTAGAGTTTATGGCGTTGTAGATATATTAAACAGTTGATAAATAGACTTAAGTCCATAAATACTCTACCAAACTGCTTCTCAAGCCAATTCATAAAGTTGTAAATTTACAATTGTGTTTAAATCTTCAAGGATTGACTTACTATTTGAATGTCTCCTTTCCCTGCTCTTAGACAAATTTTCTTCTATAACCAACAGAATCAATTTTTTGAAAATTTAGAAAGTAAACTCTCATTTCAAAGCTGGTGATTATTTCAAGTTTAGCGTTTATTTGCGAGGCTATTAATCTAAAAACTAGGAAATTAGTGGCGCTGGAGAAAAAAGTTTGACTGAAATTGCTAACCTTCCAAATTGTTCACCTTAACCAATTTATCGTGAAACAGCTTTATTTTATGTGGTAATTCATATTAACTAAAACAACTCCTCCTTCGTCTAGCTTTTAAGAATTCGACTTCTACTATGGATAGAGTATCAGCATTTGATTCAGCATTTTAGTCTTAGTATGGGTTTGAGTTGTTTGGTTTTTTTAAATAAAAGTGACAAGTTTGTAATGATAGGCTGACATAAATTAATATTGGAATTTCCAGCTAAAATAAAATTAGTGTGAAACCAAATTTTCTAATACGCAAAACCCTTAATTGCATACATTGCTGATTCAATTGATCAATAAAAAAGCTGCATAATCCTACAAATGCTTCATTCCTTTTTAGAGAAGTGACGTTAAAGAATTTTTAATGGTAACTTGGAAGTTACCTTGGAAACAAACAATGAAATCTTACGGGCAGCATATGAACTTGCACTACCACAAAATAAAGGCTATATTAATAGTGTACTATATGAATCAAGTTCCAAAATGTTTTGTGTTCCAAATGAACACAAGCGAAGTAGTACACCCTTACACTTATAAAATACGGTTAATATGACGTTGACTACCCTAACAAGCTAGTGCTAAAATAAGAGGATACAGAAACTAAAATTAAATTCCTGTCGTAGGAGGGTTTGTTACGACAGTAAGTTAATAAAAGTAGATACCCAATTACACTCCGTTTTCCAAAGGCTTAGAATTGAAGTTAGTATCCCCAATGTTTATGGACATTTAGTTTATTAATGTAGCATCCTATGCTATTTAGGGTTGACTGCTACCCTTAAGAGCCAAATTTTAGTTATTAATCTAAGTAAAATAAAACGCCAAAACGAGTAATCTTCCTAACTGGAACTCTATAATGATGTCCACCGAAATGTCGAAAACCGCAGTCTGTATATGCATTGATTGGCTTCGAGACATTCTAGACATTTTTCAAGACTATTTTTTGTAAACACTGAAATTGAGTGTGAGTAAATAAAGCAGTGTTTGAGGTATGGTTTAAAAAGAGCTCAATCTTTTGCACTTCATGTAAATAGTTGTAGATTCTCTTCGTTTTATTTTAAAATATTTTTTTAGAAAAAAATCAGGCAGCAATACAGAGCTCCTATTCATTATTCGGCAAAAAAAATGTGTTTGCAATAAAGCAAGAAGAGGGAGCAATTCTATGTGGCGAGATGCATGACCATCCTCTAACTACCCTAAAAACTCGTAGAATGTTGTATTTTGCGATCAAAAGTATGCTAAGTTAATGATGAATGAATTCTTTATAAATTAAATGTGGGATTTCGAGCTAAATTTAAATTATTGAATTAAAGTTTATGTCAGGTAAAATGTTTCATTGTACATAATTGTTCCAACCTCACTAATGCTTTGTAGTTCGACTGAATTTAAAGTTGGGAAATTTTTACATACGTCACAGTTTTATGAAGATGTGGCGTTTGAGCTTGGAAATTATTTTGTTACTAATGAATGGAGATAGTGGGTTTCGATGGCATAAATTATTTTTACATAATTAGCTTAAAATGTACGCGCAATTGAAAAATTCCCAAAATGACGTAATTGGCTGTCAATGTAGTGTGCCAGCGCCCCATTTTCTCAGCAAAATGGAGAAGCGTTTGTCTTTTCTAAGATCACGATAACGCTATAGAACCCTTGAATGATTACTGTTTGTATGCTCTTTGACATTTGCATATAGACCTGGTCATTGTTTGCGTGTGCTAGTGAGTGGGGGAGGGTGGACTCGGCCTGTTGAATTGACTGGTAAGTTCCGAGGTCTGAAGTTAATGGACTTTCCGCAGGGCAATGAACGTGGGGTTGACCACCGAGGAGCCTCTTGCTTAGGCAGAGGCTGAGCACCACCTTACGCATACCCACCTATCTTCAGCCGCTACAACCGCAACCTTCCAGGCCTCCACTCACCACTACCACATCACCATTTTCTTACTGTGCCAGGATTAGATCTGGGCACCTACCCAAGCTAGGACAAGGGTCCTAACGGGACGTGGGCTAAGCTTTGAACAACAAAATTTGCATTACAATTAACTGAATATTATTTATATATATATATGCGTTGTCAATTATTTATTAAGAAACTAAATTAAGCTAACAATTCTGGCTTAATTATAAGAAAATATTAATATAAGAGCGAATCAATGAAATGAGCTAATTTGACAGATTGATAGACTTTAACAGTAGAGCTAATACATACGTTGCCTTGACGGACCAAACTTAATGTCATTATAAGAGTTTATGTGTGTCAAAGGATGTTACTTCTGAGTTAGCTAAATCTCGAGACTTTGATACAATTATTGCGATGTGACTACATCCTACTTTTGACTTATTTAGCACAAGAGTTAGAATACTTTAACTTTAATAATCCTTCAAAGTTTATTTTCCAAACAATAATCATATTTGTATTGTACTACTCAATTGTATACATTTTCGGAAATTAACAACATGCTACTAACATGATCAACTTCACATTATTTTATGAAGTATATTCACTTTTAAAAGTTGCCTAAATTTGAGCCGTTTTATACAATGAACTAAATATAATAATTATTAATTTACATAGGCTGCTTTGGTGAGAATGATATCATGTGACTTAAAGTTTACGTAAAGAGCCACACTATCTTGGGAAGGGAATGTTTAACCAAGGAAAGGCATACTTTTTGGTTTTCTCATCTATTTTTGTGTCACAAAAGTTTACCTTCTTTTTCAAGCTTCAGCATTAGAAATGGGCACCTC
Source organism: Bilobella aurantiaca (assembly GCA_021029175.1). Classification (NCBI taxonomy): domain Eukaryota; kingdom Metazoa; phylum Arthropoda; class Collembola; order Poduromorpha; family Neanuridae; genus Bilobella; species Bilobella aurantiaca. The sequence continues at coordinate 14,434 of VYYI01001365.1, forward strand.
CTTTGTTTGGTGCCTTCATTTTTGACAAAAAAAGTAGTATTAGAGCAAAGGAGTGAAGCAGCTCGACTTTGATGTTGAACAGTAAACTCAAAATTTTGTAAAGACTAGCCAAACAAGCCAAGTCTCCGAAAACAGACCCAGAAAACAATATTAAAACCTCTACTACGACTGGCTTGTTTAGCATTTTTACATTGATTTTTGTTCAAGCATTTATGTAAGATTTTCTTAAGTTTTAGTTCTCTGAGCCCTGTCTAAATTCTGGTAGACTGTTATGGACACGATTGGGATTTCCTAATCTTGCACCAAACAACTGCTAAATTGTAGCTGGAAATTTTTCAATTGTAAAAGCATTTTGTTACAAATTAGTATTCCTTTTGCGTTCCCAAACATATAAATACGGAATGATTTCTCATGACCACACATTCCAAAATTTGAAAGTTTTCATCATGAATCTCTGGCTGGTAAGAAGCAATTTCACTAAAACTAAAACTAATCAACTAAACTAAAAACTAAGAACTGAAACACAACCCACATCTTAAAAAAAACCTCTGAAATGTTAAAGCTGACTATGGTTCCAGCAATCTTAGTCTTTTATATGCAGGGTTCAAAACTCGTTTGGAAAGGTTTTCTAAAAAATTCTAAATCTAAATCTAAAAATCTCAAATTAAAAACAGTATTAACAAATTTGTTGTACAACGTTCATGCGTGCAACGATGTAGACCTCAGATTCGCATTTTAGATGCTTAAATACAGGTTTTTTTAAAAGCTTGAACTTGCTTGTTTCAGTTGGTAACGGTTTCTCTCCTTTCGGTGGACGTTAGTTTGAGCCAAGACATACCAACCAGTGGCAGTGGAGTTGCTTGTGACTTTTCTGGAATGTTATCCATATCCTGCTCACCCGACTTAACTGTCAGTCTTACCGTGGCTGAGTACACACGAGGTCCGGGGAATGCTGCTACAAACGAATGCCAAACTTGCTGTGAGTGGACTAACTGGCTGTACACTGGGCCACCATCGGACCCTTCTTTGCCATGGTATACCAATTCGCTTACTGGAACAGGTGCATTCGCCCAATGCGGCAACAATCTCGATTTACATCAAGAACTTACGACTTAGTAAGCTACTGAGGTTTATTTATTTTAAAAACAGTTTAACAAATTGTCTGATCTCCTTCTTTTTAGCTGCACGAGGCAAAAATATGCTGGATTGGACACTTGCACCTTCCTCATGTCTCCAGATTTCTTTGTGACTCTTAACCCTTTATTTTCAGACCCTTGCACTGGAATCTACAAATACCTCACTTACTCATATACTTGCGTAGACAAGGATCCACTAATAGCACAGCTAGATCCATGTTGGACCTAATGAAATAAAGATCTGATGTTGCAAACACTGAACTAAAACCTAAATCGTGGTTTTTTCCTTCCTTGCAATAAAAAAAAGTCACATTGATTTTCATGTTTGTATTTTATTGAAACTGTTACCATTTCTAACGTTTGGTAGTTCAAAACTTGCGGAATTTATTAGTATATTAATACTTATTTTGTCTACACTTTTGAGCGTTTACAAAATGTATGACCTCTTGAACCATTATTGCAATTCGCTATTGTAATCATGGTGGTTTTTATAACCGTACTTTTTTGTTACTGCCTAACGCTTGCACATTCTCTTCCACACTTTAATCGTTCCGTCTCCAAGGATGACATACAAGATTTGTCCAATAATTCGTATATTCAAAATTAAATAGAGAAACATTCTTTCGTTCCATTGTTTCATTGCTTTACACATATAGATGACCCCTAATGCCGAACAATCCGATTTTTGCTAGTTTAGTAATAACTTCTAGTTTACATATAAATTTGATTTGATTAGAAATTAGAAAATCTATCCATAGAAGTTATGGCCGAATGAGTAGATACTACAGACAAGGACGTTTCTTCACTTTCTATTCTATATCTTTCTTCCAAAAAGATATTAAGTACTCTAGAACACTTGAATACTTTAGTACAGTCTGATTATCTTCCCTTAGCTTGTCTAACAGACGGCTAAGTGGATTTGTAGTGGATAAGACAATGTTTAAGATCAGCTTTAATCTTTTTTAAAGTACAGGAAGGGCAACCAATACACAAACCTGCGATCAATTTTACTTTGAGGTTTAATTTACGAAAGTGGTTTCTGTGCTTTCGACAACTGGGTGCGTAAGTGTTTCCGTCTCCGTGTTTTCTTTTGGAGCGTGTGCTTATAAGGTGTTTAATGTGTATAGTAAAAACTAGAATTGACGGAAATAGAGTCCCCATTTTTGGAGTCTCGTAGCTGCGTAGGATGCGCAAGATAAAAGAAACTGGTATTTTCTATTTAAAATTAAACAAATAAAAGATTCCTTTGAAAATGTATTAAGAACTATATTTTAAAAGATTTGACATGAATTTACACCGGACATATCCATTTTTACGGAATGCAACTGGACATAATGGTTTCATAAAAAAATAATTATAGTTTTTTTTTCTTCCTATTCTTTTTTACTAAATAAATAAATACAAATTCCAATTTTGAAGGGATGTATATGTGTTCCAATTTTTAACAAAATTCAATTATTAAATTGAAAAAGACTGTAATTGAAATCATTTACAAAGCAAAACACTGGCTATTGTATTTTCGTATACGTTTTCCTACTGTTATTAAATTTTTTTACAAATAACGGTCCGCTTTGAAATTTGAAATTGGATTCGGGTCTATACTCATGGCTATCTACAGCTATTTGGACACCTTTTGCACTAAAAAAATGCATCTGAAAAAAATTCTTAAAAAAAAGTATTCAAATATTTTATTTGCGAGGAAGGAATTCACGTCTTTGAGATGAATAAATATAATTAATCCCTCGCATTAGAGATTCTGCAGCTTTTAGCAAGAAATACTTTCTTAAATTGGATGTTTGTCTCAACATTACTGTTACAGTTTCATAAAGAGAAATACAAATAAGACAATGAAACTAACATAACATATATCGAAAGGATCTCTATGAAATTATATAATTATTAGTAAATATCTCCAAAAACTACCACAAGTTAAACAGCATTGAAATGGTGTGTTGGATGGAGCTCGTAAATTGCAAATTTATAGTTAAATTTGAACGCTAGGGCTATTTTAGTTAATTTTAAAACGCACATAACGTAAAATGTTCAACAACTTAGCATTCTTTTTTTAACAATTTTGAGGTAATTTGAAGTCATCGAAGATCAGATTTTAAGAAATGGTATTTTGAAATTAATTTGAATTGCTTACTACTATTTAATTTTAGTCAACGAATTCAATGTGTGATTCTACTTAAAAAAAAAGATATTTTAATTGTGCTAACATAATATAGTCCTAGACTTTCTGATTTTCAGTGCTACAAAACAGAAACATATTTTACATCAGGGTTTGGGTATCTATTATTTCTCAAAATTGATACGTTTTTCTGTGAAAGATGATTATGCCACAATAGTGCTTGTTTAAACCATTTACAGTGAGTAAATTGTTAGATGCAGAATGTTAAGTGTTGCCTTTTTAAACTGAAGGAAACGTAGGCGTTGCGCTAAATTATCAGAAGTCAGATTCTGTCATCTAAATATCTCTTTCTCTCTGATTTGTATTGGAATCAAAAGCAAGGCAATGAAGGCACGTGGAGCTTTATAAATTTATGGCGATGTAGAAAAACAAAAACACTGAAAATTGATCATAGGCCAGAATAACCGGCTCTGACAAAATGCACTTAATGTATCATACTTGAAGCTTACTAAATATTCTTAGTAAGCTTCGAAGTTCAACTTTCCTTTATATGGTTAAACTTTATGTGATCAACTAGCTCATAACGGAAAACTTGTGGGGCACACTGCGATAACATTCCAAATGTCCTGACGTTACAACGTTGGCTTCTCTAGATTATCTCTGTTAAGCTACTTGGGAAATGGCGGAAAAACATATTTCCATTATTAATTAAAGTTAAATTAAGTATATCAATGTTGTTACTTTATGATTGTTTTTATTTCATATTTACAATAGTTTTGCAAATAGATTATTGAATGGAGTGATACTTCAATTATTCTCCTATGTGACCCCCGGCTTTGAACAGAACTCGGAATACCAATTACTCAATTTCAATTTTACAAATGGCAGAATTATTAAAAACTTTATCGCTGGTATTCTCAAATTTCCTGAACAATCGCTATAAGAACTAATCTGAAACAAAACAAAACTGAATCCAGTTTTCTTTTCCACTACTAAATGGGAACTAAGGAAAAACTAAGAATTTCTATTCAAAATTTTTTTCAATTTTTAATTTCCAAGAACGCCTTTTTCTATATAAAGGTGAAGCATATTCATATTTTTTGTTCAAACAATCAGTTTGTATAATTTATATTAACCCAATCCAACAAGAATTCAAAAGCATAATAACAAATTCTTGTGTGCATTCATTTTGAAAAAAAAAACGGATAAAATTTTGGAACTGAACTTGTCAGGATGAGCGTTCTACAGAGTAAAAGAGAAGATTTAGCTGGTGCATATCGCCTTGAGTGTAAGAAATTTATTAGATTTTTAGAGTAAACAAATCAAAACATCTCATATCTCAAAGTAATCTATTTTATTTGATTTTATTGAGCCTGAGTCAGACTATTATTACGCGTTTTCTACATAACTCTAATAATGTGACAAAAATGTTGTGTTCGATTTTGGTTAATATGAACCATTCTAAATAACGGTAAATTAAATTGGTTTCGATCACTGCGCTTTGAGTATAAAAATGAGTTGCCTTTCTAACTACAACCCACTTTGTGGTTACGATTTTAAACAAGGACCACATCATAACGTGTTTTCTCAATTTTTGCATAGCATAAATTTTTCTAGGTTCGAATTGCGAAAGCTTAAATTTTAAAAAGAAGTTCACTGCAATGGGGAAAGTCGAGTTTGAATTTTCGGACATTGAAGTACCTCATGCTGAAAAATTAAAAATACAAGGGCAATTTCCAAGATTCAAACCAGCCATTGCACGACAAAAGCTGTCAAGACTGTAGCTGGCATCTATAATGCACGAAATTTGGCCTTTGATTTAATGAGTATTAAAAATAATACATGAAGATGACCAAATACGTTTCGAGAGTACACAAGAGGTTTCTTGCATCACAGTTGCCTTCATGTATTCAATACAAGAAATTGGCTCTAAAAATTTAACCTTGCCGTTAAAAAGGCCTGCTATTGGTGGTTTCTGAACGATGTTATTGAAAATTGCCTAACTTTGAAACCAACATCACAAACTTTTTTGGAAAAAGCTTGGGACACGTTATTTGGCGTTATGATGGATAAAGGACCAGAATTTATTGAAATTGGGTTTAAGGCCAGTTGTAAGGGGACAAAAGACAAAAGCCCATTTAGGATTTGAGGCAACAGAGTTGGCACTGGGGAATTTTAGTTGGAAATACATTTGATTTATGAATAAACCATGGATGATGACGCTTTTTCATGTGAATTCCTTTGCTATTGAATCATACATTTATTATTAAATTTAATAGAGCTGTAGTAAATTATAATACGGCTCTGGGGAATTTTAGTTAGAAATACATTTGTTTTAGAATAAAA
>VYYI01001366.1:0-20037 GCA_021029175.1 Bilobella aurantiaca
GCGGATGCCGGTGTTTTGTGCGTGCATGTGTGTGCGCTTGCGAATGCCTGGATTGTGTGTGAGCCAGCGTTGCCGCAAATATCGATCACTGATCTGGATCTGATCTGAAATTTCATTTTCAACCACCAAAATAATTTTCACTGCGTTTTGAGCTTTCAATGCGTTCGCTTCCAAACTGCCGTTATCCAGCATGGGACCAAGTAGAAAGTCCAACATGATCTAAAAGTAAAATTTCCAATGACCCCCTGACCCTTTTGGAGCCGCAGTGTACCGCTCGGAGTACTTGAAAAGAGAGCAACCTTTGTTGATCTGGAAAATCTATCCCGCCATCATTAGAACACCTCAGTCAGAGATATTTACTACTACGGAGCGAGCTGGGAGTGGGAAAATGCAGCTCCTGACGGAGCTTATTAAGTTCGTACAGAGTGGATCCTTTGTGGCGCCGCGGTCTTACGGGGGGCACTAAAAGAAAACCTTGAAAAAAACCATCTGTCAGCCAGGACTTAACTGAAGAGTTTTCGAGAGAGAGAGAGAGAGAGAGAGAGAGAAAGCAATATAACCACATCTAACGGACTTTGTGTGTGTGTGTGTGTGTGTGGTGATTGAGGATGCAAGTGTGTAGTAATACCCGCTCTCTGTGAGTTAGCGTCGTCCCGCTCCAATGATGGCAATTAAGAAATTGCGTGCAGCCTCCCCCAATGTACCCCCTTGCTCATTTCCCCTTTCGGTATAAATCAATCCAACTGGACGGACTGGCTGTGAGGATGGGGTGGACGGGGGGGGGGGTTAGGATGGTGGTGAGATGGGCTAACCGGTTGGAAATATAGAGTGGGAGGCACACAGTAGTGGAAGTCCCTCACGTCGGCATTTCAAACGAGCAGACGTCAGGGAAAGGAAAGGAGGAGAATGAGGGAGACTAGAGTCGTTTTGTCCTCAGGACGATTCATGGGGGAGGGGAGACGTGGACGTGCTGGTGGCGAGGAGCCATCTGAATAACCCAAAGTTCAGTAATGGGATTAATGGGAGTGATTAGGAGATTGGGTGTGGATATAGGAAAGGATTGAGGCGGAGTTGAGCAGTGGGGTGGCGTATGCCACATGGTACACGGCATGGCCAGGGATGCTGCGTTGTACAACATGGTAAGGAGTGCTGAATTCTGTAGTTTGGTAAGGAATTCTTACGCTCTGCACACTTACTTTGTACAGTAAAATCTTCCTAGTACGGTCTTCAGTGGACACAGATGATTTGACCGTTACAAGAAAAGACCGTTATAAGCCTTGAAAATTCCACAGTTAAAGTAATGACGAAACCGTACATTACTTTACGGTTTCGTATACATAAGGGTAACGTGTATGATACTGTACATTGCTGGCTCTGACACACTTTGATGAAGAGAACCGCACCGCGGGCATCCTATGTGTCTTCCTTGGGATTCTCGAACACATTGGGCTAGCAGCCGTTGATCGAGCGGTGATCTGGCGAGGATCAAAGGGAGAACAGGATTCCTTCTTCACTTTTCAACATGTCACACATTGAGTGAGTCAGGGCAGGGCTTACAGTGGAATGGAGAGGGAGGATGAGGCGGCGCTATTGCGGCGGTGTTGTCGGTCGCTGCCAAGGAGGATGATGATGTGGGGCAGAGAATAATAATACGGAGAATAGGGAGCAGGAGGAGGAAGATGAGCGGCTCCGGCGGCAGGTGAAACAATATGAAGGAAATAAGAATGTGGAGGAGTTTGCAAGGATGGAGGAGATACAACAGAGGAGGAGGAGGAGGAGGAGGAGGCGAGGGGAGAACAACAGGTTATCTGTTTACATTACGGGATCACTTCGTATTCCTTCCTCACACCGCTCCCTATTTATTTGGAGAGGGGGAGGAGAGGGAGTTGATGGCGCTGGCTTGTAGTGTAACAACTGATCGCGGTAGCGGCTTTCTGGACTACAGATCCGGAAGGGACAATGCTATTAAATTTCCTTTGTTTCCTACACTCCGCCAGCCTACCTTATAGAGTCTAATAGGAGGCAGGTATACGCACACGCGCCAGCCATTAAGTCATATGTCATTATGGACACACGCACACAGATACACACACACACACATACTTAAAATATATACGAACGCACACGTATAAATATGGTTACACCCGCATCCAGCCCGATGTATATATACACACACCTTCCAATACATGCACAGGCGCACACATCCACCAATTTACATACACACTTTTCAATCCCTGCACGAGCAGGCAAGCACACACCACACCAAAACCCACACACAGACACACACAGACTCACACAGACACAGATGCTATTACCACACACAAGGCAAATTTACGCACCGCACGGAAACACACACACACACACACACAGATGCCCACGCCACACACACCGCAAATTTACACACCACACAAAGACACACAGTTAGTTGCCCACACTTCACACATTACGCAAATTTACACCCTACACCAAAACACACACACACACACAGCTGCCCACACCACACACAACATCACCAATTCACACACCACACCACAACAACACACATCCACGTACCTTACACCACAGCAAAACACACGAGCAGTTCCACGCACCACACACAAAATTACACACCACATCAAAACACAAGCAGTTCATCCACGCACCGCACACAAAATTGCACTCAACATACTTAAACACACACCCACCGCACAAAAACTTACACACACACACACACACCACATTTTTACACACGCAGAACCACACACAAGTTACTTTCACCGGGCGCACAAACACCCCACCGCATAACGACAAGCTCCCACACTAACCAAGGGTGTAAACAGTGTAAATGCATAGTTTTAAACTACCCTCGCAATCACAACCAACCGAACCTGCACTCCAAGTGCGCACACACACACAATTTCCCGCATCCATATTTTTTCACAAGTAAAAAAATTAGTAATTATTACAGGCACACATTTCACAGAGTTGTCACACAAACCCGCGGTTGAAGGCACATGAAGCCTATTAGCCACACTAATACACACACACACACACACACACACACACACACACACACAAACACACACACAGCACTTTGTTATAAGATAGTAACTAAGAAGCCACCACACCGGATACGGACTCACTTCGGCTCGCCTCCGAGTTACTCTACAAACAGAAGCACACACACACACACACACATAAATAGGCATACAAATGCATACTCCCGCCCACCTACTCGCACACACACACACACACACACGCACACATCCGATCACATCCATAACAGTCGGCTTGATCCAACGAGGGTGAGTTACAACGGGTGGAAGCCTTTCGGAAAATCATTAGAGTGGCTCCTGGAGCCATGCAAACACGACCGGCTGGGAGGTATCAGTAGGCCAACGGGCGAGATGCAATATACTACTTCTACTGCTACTACAGAGGAACCAAAGTTTTTTCCCAACCACAAACTACATATACTTTCTCCTTCTCTTCTTCTCCTCCTCCTCCGCCCTATTACCTAATAAGTCCCACCACCAGCACCAGCACGTTTGAACCGCAGACTACTGCTACTACTGCTACTACTGCTACAACTACTACTGCACTGTGTCACTCTGACTCGTCCTTCGTATCGACGGGAAAGACGCGGCCATAGGCAGATCTACCGTATTACACGTACATAACGACATATAGAGGAACGACGGAGACTCCCTGGAATCCCCCTTCCTTCCTCCTACGGCTACCTCCTCCGACGGATATTATTTTCCCATTCAATTGGGAGCAGGGGGAGAGAGTACGGGGAGGACCCTAGGAAAACCTTACGTATACTCTGGAGGTCACATCCACAGACGTCACTAACAACTCCCATTCCCTCTATCCATCCCTCTCTCTCTCTCTCTCTACCGCACACGGTTCTCGCTCACCTGAGAATATTTCCCTCGAATTTCCAAACACACACACACACACACACACACACACACATTGCTAGTGAGGCGGAGCGCCTTGGATGGAGTATGGTCCGCGTCAGTAGGCTCTGAGCTCTCACGCACAGCTGGTACTCCAACTACTAACCATACTGCCAATAACACTGCTACTATTACTAATACCGCTCTCAGTAGTACGATTTACAATACTACTTATACACCTTCACTGTTGCATATCGACGGCTAAACTGGAAAAGCCACCATTTGATTTTGAGCTCTCACACAGTCAGTTGCAAAACCGACGAAATTTCTCCACGTTTCTTCTATGAAAACTTCCTTCCACATCCGCAACTACCCGATTTCCTCCTCCCCACTTACAAAATAATTATGTTCATTAACTTTTGATTTGTCAAGCTAGTTTTCCATGTAATTCACATGAAAGAGTTTACTCAAATTGCAGTTGCTCATGCGGCGTGACTTCCGCTGAACGTGAGTTTTTTTTTTGCTGTTAGTCCCAAGTTATTGTACGGGCAACGGGCACAGGCACACGGTTTTGCGTTTTTTACAGTCGGCCTACGCTGGCTCTTGCAACACAACAGGGAAAAATCAAATGCTGCGGCTTTTCCAGTTTAGCCGTCCATACGCTCTACATACACCCCGCACAGTCATCCTCATCCTCATGTCCACCTTACATCCGCTCAGCTCCCGCCGGGGCTGGAGGAGACTCCTCTCTTTTATGTACTACAGTTGTGAGAGTCAAAAGCTATGTTGTTGAGAGCAGGGCGGGCTATGAGAGCAGGTGAGTTTGAGGTGGAACAGTAACTTTTCCTATCGGAACACCTCCGGTGTGTGTGCGTGTGTGTGTGTGTGTGTGTCTGCGTGTGTGTGTGTGTGTGCGTGTGTGTGTGTGTGTGTCGAGTTGTTGGGAGGAGGATAAGGCGGGAGTCAGTACCTCTCTTTTCAGCGGATCAGCACTGTGGCTCTCGGTGTCTGTGTGTGAAAACGTGTCTGAATGTGTGTGTGTGTGTGCGTGGAGTTGAATGTATGTGAGTCCTCGTGTGCGTGTTTCCGCCAGCTCAAGTGAGAGGGACGGGAGGGAGTGTAAATAGGTGGGAAAAATTTTACCCGCATTTTTCTTCTCCTGACAGGTAGACAGTGAGACAAATGGAGGAGCCACTCTGCTCCGCTGCGCTGCTGTAGGGCTGTGTGTGCGCGCGTGTATGTGTGTGTGGGTGTGTGTGTGTGTAACAACATGGGCCGTAAACACCCCAATAGAATGGTTAAGGTTCACCATTCACCCCAATACCCATACACATGGTCGTCGCTACTCACTCTCTCAGTCAGAGACAGAGGCGCTATGCTCAAGCAGCTCCTTGGGCTGGAGCACACGTGCGTGCCGGACGGCGCTTACTACTACCACTACTACTACTACTACTACTACTAGAAGTAGTAGTAATAGTGGAGCAGAGTCGGAAGGGACGATGTAGTTGCAGAGTTACTTCCACCACAATCCTCCCAGGGTCAGAGGGATCACTTCTACTCACTGCCTCACTGACTGAGAGTCCGTGTAGCCCCTCGTCCCCACGTAATGGCTAAACCATTAGCTCGCACACTTGTTCCCACAGGCAGAGGAAACTGGCGGCGGAGAAGCTCGACCCTCCGCTTTCTGTCTCCATTCCCCTTGTTGTCAAAATCTCTGGATGCCCGGAGCAGGGCTCTGCTGTTTTTTTCTTGTCAACGTTCACAGGGCATACAGGATGGGTATGGGTGAGTGAGTGTCCATATGGTTGGATGTCTGTCGGGGTTATCCGACTTTGAGCGATACCCTCAGTCCCTCCCCCCGGGTCAGGGGATACTTTCAGGGGTGAGGTACATTGCATTTTTATTGGGGGCGGGGCGGTTAGACTTTAACGAGGGTTTCTATCATCAAAAGATGTAGACTGTGATGAGCGCGGGCTTGGAGCTCGCAGAATAAGTGACTGCGGAGTCGCGCGGCGGCGGGGACGCATACACCGTACACACAAGTACTCACATACTCACGTACCGCACAGACACACGCACGCATACATAGTACACATACAAGTACACCCTACACACATATATGCACACACGCACACATTCTCAAAAATACTAAACTTTCCCGCACGCCCTTGCTCTCCACAAATATTGCACAAGCCCACAAATCCAGCCGCACACCATAAACACACGCACACACACACTCGCGCACACACTCGCACACACTCGCACACACTCGCACAAACTCACCAACAGTTCCAGCATACAAAAAGAAAAGTGCGCACACACCCGATTACACACTCCGAAACAACTAATTTCCTACAATGTGTGGCCAGCTCAGGTGTTCACTGGAATTCCCAGTGGTCCCATGTACACTTGATATATTCCCCCAGTTTCCTCACACACACACACACACACACACATACTCTCTTTCTCTCCCTCCCTCTCACCCATTCTATCCAGGTCGACAATGGGAGGGGATCAAAAGAATGGCACATATATAATACACAGCACACACATTCACTCCCTGTATGGGCTAACTTGGAGTGAACAGCAGGAGAAAGGCTCCCTCCCTGCCCCCCCCCCCCTCCAAAGAGTGACTCCACCAATACATACGCACCCACCCCACTCCCCAGCATGAGGCTTTGCATGAGCAACTACACTGTACAACTTGTGTGCGTACGTACTACTAGTCACCGTACATCTCATCGCCGCCATCCTCCATACTCAAAACTCACTTCAAGACCAGATCCCTCCTCCGTATGTATATGAGCTACAGAAGGGAACATATGGTCCTTGGCCCCGCGTGCTCCAGTCAGTTCCTGGTGAGCCGGTTGATTTTATACATGGTGGTGGTGGTGGTGGTGGTGATATGGGAAAACCTGTGTTGTTACTCCGGCTCCTGCTCCTCCTCCTCTCTGGTCAGCCCTGTCCATGCCTGTTTGTGAAGGGGAATAATGGGAGCGGAAGGGTCGTGGTCTCGTCTGGCCCGCTGGAAACTGAGTGGATTCAACAGTTTGAAATTATCAGGGTGCCGTGTGTGTGTGTGTGTGTGTGTATGTGTGTGTGTGTGGGTCGTGGTCATATCCAGCGCGCGTAGTATGTATAAATTTCCTCCGGCACCGTCCCCGTCACACCACTTGTTCCTGGCCGGCCTTGTGCCGCGGCGCTTCTGCAGCTCCTACTTGGTTATTGTATCCTACCCTGTCGACATTATTGTGGAAAGGCTCCTCGTTCCCCATTGCCGTCAGTTGATCCTTTACAGGATTTACCAAAGAAGTGCATTCCAGGGGGAGTTTCATCCCCGCCCCTCCTCCACCGCCGCCGCCTACCTTACCAGTCTCCAGGCTGCTCCGCACCGAACTGCTACCATACAGTGTACTACTGTGCGGCAGGAACAACTGATGAGTATGCATGCCTGTGCCGCCCTGTACACTGGTGGTGGTGGTGTATGCATGAGGAGAGACTCGAAACTCCGCGCGCGGCTCCTGCCACTACGGCTACTGCTGCCCCAACAACGCAAGGAAGGACGGGAGCACGACGGGAGGAGCGGGAGGATAATATGAGGGGAATTGCGGCGGGGTGTATACGAGCCTCCGCTCCACTCCCGAGCCGTAGTAGTAGTCCGTCAGCAACTCCGTGAGGAAGTTCTGGACGTGGACGTGGTTGTTGCTGTTGTTGTTGTGTGCAAGGGTGGTGGTGGTGGTGGTATGTGTGTGTGTGTTTGTGTGAGTGCACCGTGGCCGCCCCGCCACAGTTCTGCATCCAAATACATAGACTTTTGACAGAGGGCCGGATCGGATATAATGGAACTGGTCGTACAACAACAAGTGCTACTACTACTACTACAGCAAATGCTACCATCGTCACTACAGCTACTACTACTATTGCTGCGGACGATCATCAGCTCACTATTACTATTACTCCACCGTATCCATTACTAATCATCGTCATCATCATCATCATCATCAGCAACATTATAGCATAATCTTCATCACCAACAGATCCTCCTCCTCTTCCGCGTCTCAATATGGTGGAATAGTGAGAAATTTTCATCCCATCCTCATTATTGTAGGCACTGGTTGAAGGCGGCCGGATCGTCGTCGTCGTATGGCAATCTCCCTCATCCGGAGCCGCCCCTCCGCCAACCGTCCACCCTGACACTCATCGGAATCACTCACAACTAAAGTCTCACCACACAGCACCAGCATCACCAGCTCCACTATAACCAGTAGCAACACCACCACAATCATCACCAGAACCAGTAGAAAGACCATCACAAAATCATCACCAGCTCCACGAGAACCAGTAGAAAGACCACCACAAAATCGTCACCAACTCCACCCTAGCCAGTAGCAAGACCACCCCAATCATCACCAGCTCCACGAGAACCAGTAGCAACACCACAAAATCATCACCAGCCACACCTTAACCAGCACCATTATTATCAGCATGAGATAATTCATGTGAAATTTTAATAATACACGCACATTTGCTCCACGCACACGCACGCACGCCCCCACACACATACACAGACAGTCACATTTACCATATTCACCACCGTTCACTTGGTTACACCACATCATGTTGAAGAGCCTGTTTGATTTTGCCGCCAAGGAGGAAATTTTCCCTTTCAAATTTTTACTCTTCCGAAATGCGAGATGAAGATGATGATAAGCTCTGTGAGAGTGAGTTGTGGTGTGAGTGAGTGAGAGACAATAATAATAATAATAATAATAGAATGAGAAGGACGGCGTGAAAAACAACAACAACAACAACAACAGCAGAAACAACAACAACGGCGCGACGGGGATGAAAAGGCCGACGACAAAGACGTGAACTGGAAGGCGTTAAAGTGAGCCTCTAACAGCATAGCAGAGATAGCCGCTGCTGTGACTCTTCATAAACGTCCATAATAGCTCACAGTAGTCAGCCACCCCCAATATATAAGGCTTTAAGGGGAGCGGCGCGGTTGGCTACCGGGAACTGCTCCCTTGCTCGCGGCTCACAGTCAGTCAGTCAGCCAGAGTTGTGGCGGCTTCTTGAACAGTTGAATCATTAAACTGGGGGGATATTAGGGAAGAGAAGCCACTCCGCCATTGTTTTATACGGGCTGAGTGGACGTGGCACTATCTTTGTGTGTGTGTGTGCCATTGTGTGTTTGTGCCTGTGTGCGCGCAAACACCAGCGGGTGGGGGCGGTGTGCGGAGGGGGTGCGGGCGCGAGAGAGCCATTCCCACTGTCAAAAAAGGACATTTGGGCTGGATTATATTGGCTCGTAAAAATCCTCTGGTTGAGGAAATAGACGGAGGGAAAAAAGAGCGGAGGACGACAAGCACGGCGAATACTTGGGAGCTCTGACTCTCACCAGAGCCATCACGAGTACGTAGTACCGCTGCCGCCATTATTAAAGCCGGAGGCGTTGGAGGATATGCTGGATAGTGTGGGACAGAAGTTGACCGTTTCGCTCGTTCTCATTACTGCCAGTTGCGAGTCGTCAACTTGGTCAAGTTCTGTGCAACAACAACAACAACTGGATTTCCCAATGATCCGCATTGTGAGTTGATATTGGCTCGTGTAGCGGTTCGATGGATTGGATCGGATTTAATAATGAATGAGATATGTACACAGTGCCACTGATATCATCGTCTCGTCTGGATTGATCCCACAGGTGGAATTGCTGATGAGCATCCGCTGAGCACGGGCGTTGGGGCCACAGTGGAGTGAAGTGTGTGCCAGTGAATTGTGTGCGTTTGTGTGTGTGTGTCGATTTTACCCGAGGGGTTCGTGCGGCGGTGTGATCAGATAGGAGTAGGATCAGGAGAAGGATCTGGATCGGATGCGAGCATGTCAGCCAAGGGGAAGAAGATTGTGGGGGCTGGGACGTCAGTGAAGAGGTCGAGGAAGCATGTGGCGGGTGGGGATGTGACGGGAGGATCCTCGGGAACCACACTGACGGCCTCACGTAACAACGACCTACCCTCCTCCTCCATCTCACCCATCTCATCCATCTACGATGTGGATGATGATGATGATGGGGCGACGGATCCGGGGGATGACTTCCCGGTCCGGAGACGGAGGCGGAAAATTAAGGATTTGAAGGCGTGGTGCATGCCGTTTTTTAAAAAATTTTGGGCTAATTTAGGCCACGGTGCAGTGAAACAGAGTTTGCGGTCGGAGCTGTACGGGAGACCCGTGGAGGAGGTGGATCCGTTCGTCTTTGAAGATGTAAGTTTGACTCTTATTATTTTCCCTTTTTTTGTCCTCTCTTATTTCTCGTGCTAGGTTTCGTAAAGCGGTAGTTTTTTTAGGGGTTCCATACGGTGACTTTTAAGGGATTTAGCCGGACTTTTTGCAGTGGGCTCTGATATCAGTACGTGTAACTGGGTTGGATGATGGATATTTTTTTGGGGTTGTTGGATGTTGTTTTTAGGGGGTCATGGTTGGCGGGAGTGATATGACATGTAGTTGCTTAGTTAGTGTGTTTAGGGACATGTACTGTGGTGCGTTGAATGATGGGGAAGGAGTGATAGCAGTGCAGTGCTGGGATGGTGACAGGTCTATGGTAAGGCCCATGGTTTCGTTGTCCTACGATGTGTTTGGAGGCGGCGGTGGGTGTCGTGAAGTTTTCCCCTGTTTAGTGTCAAAAATGATGATTTATGGAGTGGAGGTTCCACGGCAGATTTTTATACGGTTGATGGTGGTAGTGGTGGTGCTGGTGGTTAGAATCTTTACACTTGTCTAACGGGGAATGTGCATGGTCTTTAATTGGGGCATTAGAACGGGACTGGTACCATCGCACGCAGCCCTGTGTGAAAGCTAGAAAAGCGTCAAACTTTGTTGCGCATGGCGAGGTATAGTCCCTCACAAAATATTAAAAACTGATTTTCGCGAAATCCAAAACGGGAATTTTCTTATGGGAATTAACATGTGATTTTTAATCTTCCAATGGCTCCCCCTTGGTACGAAGTAAGTAAGCGGGTGAAAGTGGGTGAAAGCGGGTGAAAGTGGTTTAAAGCGGGTGAAAGTGGGTGAAAGTGGGTGAAAGTGGGTGAAAGTGGGTGAAAGCGGGTGATAGTAGCTTGAAATTGATTCCTGTTCGTCACCACAAGGATTTAAGTTGAGGTTGGAAGGGTGGGAAAATTTAAATTTTTGGATCGGCCTCGCAATGCCTACATATTCTATGGAATTTAAGTTGAATGGAGGACGGGGTTACTTTATCAAAATTCTTCCGGAGGCCAAAACATTGCGCCTACGACTTTGCATTGTTTCAAATCCCATCCGCAGTGCTCATCATCGACATGCAGATTCTTGGAATCTTTTCGCATTATGACATCCTGCAACCATGCCATGTATCCACCCGCGTACATTCCATAGGGAACCGTCTTGTGTGCACGTCGTCTCAAAGAACTCCTTCCCCCCAGACGACTAGTTGTATACGCCCCCGCCCCTCAGATCCCTGGGCTCCGCTCAAGGGCCACCGCACGAGGGATTCCAACGAACCCACTCTGAAAACTCACTTTGAAAACTCGAACCTGTGACGAGTCTTACTAATTCACAAGCCTGCCAACATTTCCCACAAGAATTTCAAATGCACAGCGGGAAGTCCGCTGGTTTGAAGGTGTAGACTGCCTTAGTTCCCCGTAGTAGTAAATGCAAATAACAGTTATTATTATGCCAAAAGGTGTTCCCCCAAAACTCTTTACAACTCTGTAGCAAAATATCCTTAGCCCCTCCTCCTTTAAGTCTCACTGTCCCCAACAACAACAACAACAACGACACAACTCCTTTCAAATACTTTTCCCACTGGCTTTTTCTTCGGCTGGGGGACAGAATCCGTTGGTGAAGCAGCCTGGGCTGGGCTACCCTACGACAAGGAATAAACATTACAATAGTAGTAATAATACCCTACGAGAAGGCCACTGTAGCCGGAAGGTTATTGATCTTTTAGAATCTCTGCCGTCCTCTGGATCCCATCTTCTTACTGTTATTATAGTCATTCCTATTTAAACTAATGGCTTATTCAGTACATTTTTATATGGGCGTTTAAACCGTGGGGCGGGCTAGGGAATGGGTGGATGGATGACGAGGGAATTTGGTGGGACGGACTTGGCGGAGTCGACAACATTTCTCTCGTCCCCCGCAGCCCTTCCCCCACATCGCCGCGGCGCGCTCTGCCGCAGATATTTATCCGTAGAGAATCTTGGGAAATCCTGGAATCTTCCGTCGTTCCAACTCACAGTCAGACGTACGTTTCCCCCTCAATTGCAGTAGTACATGAGAAACACATGCTGCCCGCCCAGACATGTACAACAAGTAGCAGGAGGTAGTTGGCGGTTGGAGTGAGCTATGGAGTGAAAAAATGTGGAGGAAAAATTCCCCTCCCCAGTCCAAGACTCCCCCAGTTTTCCTTCGTCAACCAACCAGCCTACCCACCCGACGCCCCGCCAGCCCCTCCCCCCAACTGTAATGGTTAACATGGCCCTTCCCGGTATCATGTACATACACTTGCTCTTCTGCGGATCCCATTCCTGGCCGGGAGGCTCTGTGTGGAGAAAGTATGTGAGTAATGGAGGGGAGGGATGGTGGGGTGGGCGGGCAGGCGGGCGGTGGGAGTTGTAGATGAGGAGGAGGAGGAGGAGGAGGAGGACGGGGAAGAGGAAAGTAATTGAAGCGGGAGACTGGATGAGAGTACGAGTTTTTTTTTGTCCGTCCGCGAGAGAGTTTAGTGTATACACAGTCGCACACATATACAGGCAGGAAGGCGGATAGAGCGTCAAGGCTGGTTGAGCGCTTTACAAGTTCAATGAGTGCATGGTTGCCTCGTGTGTGTGTGTTTGTGTAAGTTGAGGACTGCTTTAAAAGTATCATATGCGGGAGATATGATATGCCCAAGTACATGTCCAATCGTCCCGCTTACTTATCTCCCCTCATGCACCAACTGGCAGTCCCTTTCTTCCCTCATTTTCTCCCACTTTTTCGGGCTGTTCGGCGGAGTTGGTGATGCGACTGCTGCTGTTGGAGCTGGAGCTACTGCTGCCGCGGCCGCCGCCACCGCCGCCACCACCACCACCACTACAACTTGGCGCACTTCATGAGGAGAAAGAAATGAAAAGCAACTTTTTTCTCAGCCTCCGCTGTCTCTTAATATTTTTCTTTGATACGGATCTCTCGCTCTCTTTCTCCATTCATTCAAAACTATTTTATTAAATCTGCCTCAGTATTCTCCAGCCCTAATAGACACGTCGCTCCGGATCCATTTCCCAACTTGGAGAGAGTCTTGTGACTTTCTCCACTTTCACTTGTGACTTTCCCCCGCGGCACGCTCCTACTTTGTAGTTCCACCAGAGCTCGGCCCAACGGGATAGGTTTTGATTGGGAAAAAACGGAGGGTCATTTAGCATGTGCTGGATGGGCGGCACTGTAGTTTATTTTTTTCCCGTAGGTTTTATTCCGTGCTGAGCTGGAGTCGTTACTTTCTCCAAAGTTTTATTAACACTTGTTATTTTGCTCTTGTACAGAATTTGCACGGTAATTCCTTCCGTTTGAACCCATTAAAATATTAAATTAGTAAGGGATTACTACTTTTAGTTGCTTTCTCCGTTACTTTTACTGTGATATGTTTAATTTTCTCAGATGTTGAATTTCGTGATGGCAATTAAAGGTTGTATGTTTGGAAGGACCTGAAATGTAATTATGAGCTAATAAGTACTTACTTGGGAACTTGTAAGTGAAAGTGTTACTTTCACCCAGTTGTGGTCCATAATAAATCTAATTGTGTGGTATTTGAGGGGCTAAAGAGGTGTGATAGTTGGTCATTATTGGTGTAATGCGGGCGGATTGACCTTGGCGTTGCTTTCACTTTTGGTACCAACGAAGTTTGAGCAAGTTACTTGGACTAAGGAGCTTTCTGGTGGTTGGGGAAACTTTAGTTTTATTATTGTAATCTGATTAAGGTAATCATTGAAGACGTATTTTATCAGAATAATATCGCTGGTTTCACCAGTTACCGCTGTTACACTTGATTACTTTCTCCAAACTTGTTAAAATACGTTCTTGCGGTTGGATTCCCCTCCGCGTCTCCGGCAGGGTCGTTAAACAAGTAAACAATGTGTCCCTACCGGTGTTTTCCGATACTTTCTCGATTTATATTTGTGAAGTTACTTTCTCCTCCGTGAACCTTGAGTATTTTCAATGTTGCATTCCCTCAGATTTTGTTCATATCCCTGCTGCGTGAATCGGAGATGCAGTAGTGGTTGGTGTTTTTCCAGACTGGATTTCCACGGTGAAAATAATTGCATGGAGAAAGTACAATGTGTTCCCGGGGTGGCAGGGATGGCGGCATGGTGGAAAACATCAACTTAGCCTGTCCCATTATCCATGTAGTATGTATGCGACGGCGGGTGCGGAAAGGAGCGGAGATTCCTTACCGGTTTCTCCTCCGTTGCTTTCTCCCCGGTCTCGCTTTTACTTTCGAGATTTTCCTTCGGAATCGAAGCGGAGGAAAACTTTGGATTTTATTTCTTATTTTTCCCGTGGTCGTGAGGAAGGACGAGGACGAGGATGTTATTTGTAGCCGGGGGCTAGGGACCCTCCTCCGTTAACCCTGGTTTTGATATGCCCTCGCCCATCTTTCCTCCGTTACAGAGGATTGTATGTTGTTCGGAGACTGCGAGCGCATCTTTGTTACCTACATACTACTCTGGAAAGAAGTTCTGGGCTTTCCACGCATAAAGTCACCCATACTTTCCCTCACCGGATTCCAGAGGAGAAAGCAGCATGTCTGGATTTGGCGGTTAAAGTCCGCCCACCAGTCCCACCACAACTTTGCCCGCTGGATGGAATCTGATGGTGGAATATATTGTGGCGATAAATCGTTGGGGAGTGAAAGTAGTGGAGAAAGTGCCCCTCAACTTGAATTGAGGGTAGAGGAGCCTCCCACTTGACCTTAAGTGGGAGGCGGAGGGGAGTCCATGCTGGGCTTTAAATATTTGAACAGGAGTTGGATGTGGAAGGAAGCAGGAGGAGGAGGAGCAGGCCAGAGGGAAAGTTGAACCGACAAAGTTAGGCCGGAGAGAGTTATTTGTTTAAAAATCTCAGATTTCTGAGTCCCCTTGAACATGGGAATGGCGAGGAGGACAAGGGTGGTGGTGGTGGTGTGCAAGCATGAAGGATGGAGTATCGAGTGAAAGCTCCTGGGATGAAGGGAGCATCTGGAAGTAGAGGAAAGGAGAGAGGGTGAAAGTTGGAGGAGGAGAAAGCCGACTTTCTCTTTGTTTGAACAAGAATATCATGAGACGAATTTTATTTTGGTATTCAGCCCATTCATCGTGGGGGAATAAACTGGTGAAAGTGGAGAAAGTCCAAGGGATTAGATGGAGAAAGTCGGAATGGGTCCTTCTATCCATGAGCACGTCGGCTCTATTATGCTCACTTACCATGGCCTAATGTGTAGGGATGTGTGGATGTGAGGGTGGGCGGGGGATAACATCCTCCACACTCGCGCTTACCCCCCCCCCCCCGCTTTCACACCATTTCCTTTCTCCCATTGTCCAGGTTAGGGAAAGTCCGTTATGCAGGGTCATTCGAGTCCTTTCAGCTCTTCATTTCCACCCGCTCCATAAAATTTTTGGGAGGAGTCCGAGTGTAGTCGAATAAAGTGAACCGTTCTTGCTGCTCAGTGACTTTAAAGTTTCGCTTATTTTCCATTTTTCAATCATTCTCAATACAATTTTGATAGTGTCACATAACAATTTGAACAATTTAACGTAACAATTTGAGCAATTTAACGTAACAATTTGTAGATATTATCATTACAATTTTAGCAATTTATCATACGAAGTTTAAAGCTCTAGCAACAATTTTCACAATTTAAAATAATAACGGGAAAAAAGTACACCTTTTCTCATTTTTTAAAAAAGAATTATAATAATCATTTCAAAAATTCAGGTAAAATTTAAAAAATTGTAAAATCTTTTTAAAAATTCAAACAAAATTTGAAAAAATACGTAAAATGTTCTTTAAAATTCAAAAACAATTTGAAAAAATGTGTAAAATCTTTTTAAAAATGTAGGCAAAATTTGACAAAATATGTCAAATCTTTTTAAAAATTCTGGAAAAATTTTAAAAAATTTGTAAAATGTTTTAAAAATTCAGAAATAATTTGAACAAATATGTAAAATCTTTTTAAAAATTTAGAAAATGCTTTGAAAAAGTTAATGCATGCAAGATTTTGCATGGAAAAGTGGTTTTTGTAAAATTTGGTCAACATTTCAGCAAAATTTAAAAGAACGATCAGTCAACACACACATACACACACGCAAATACCAAAATATTCAGTTTTGCCAACGTAATCCGCCCTCTTTAAGTAACCACGGCCCAGCGGCTCCATCTTACCCTTCCATCCATATCAGATGAGATGCGAGTGTAAACTTTGATTTTTACCCACTCTGTCAGTCCTCAAAAAATAATTTCCGCCGCTCCAAAACTGGCCATTCCTTGCTGGCCTTTCCGGTCCTCACTCACGCATTCTGTCAGATTCAATGAGAAAGTTTTCAATCACTCCGCCCTCCCGCTCCCGCCAATGTCACAGAGCCCCCCAGCATGGGTTCTCCCCAGAAGGAGTTTCCCGTACTTGATTGATGATGATGCTCAACCAGGCCCGTCCAGGTCCTCCCCCTCTGCCTTATATACATATACATACATGCATAAACTTATAATCTCATCCATGGCCTACCACATTGGAATCAGAGCCCTTGCTACGTATTATTACTCCACCGTAATATGTTGTCACAGACGGTCCGTATGACATTGTGCGGCCAACCTCAGCTCCCCTACAACTACAACGCTCCATTTGCGGGCTAATGACTAAAGTAGATTTTGACGTGAGGGTCCCCGCCGAAGGGATCCTTGGCTTTGGTCCGCATTTACGCGTGTAATTTCCCTTTTATTTTCACCTTCCCGCTCTGCCGCCCCGGTTCAATAAATTTCCATGCCGTCGTATTACCCACTACCCCATTCCTCCCGTCTACTGTCTGCGCGAGGTCTTCCCAATTTTACGCCAGTCTCATCACAATGTATGTACCTTCTTCTTCTCCACCGCACCGACAGTGAGTGAGCCTCACCTCAGTCAGTCAGCCAGTCAGCCAGCCCGTCACTCCTGCCTGCGAGTTGAGAATTCCAATGCAAATGGCCAGGCTGGAGGTTTGGCAAGGTGCATGTAAATTTCCCCAGTTGACGTCCGTCTTCCGATATAGAAAAAAGTCGACTCTCCAGTTTGTATGGGCGGCGGGCACGTTGGCAGGAAGGCAGTGAGGCGGACAAGCAGACAGTCAGAAATATCCATACATACACACACACACACACACACACACACACACATATTGATGGGGGGCTCACACATGACGAGGTTATTGGGTTGAGGCGCTACACTGTTACTAAAACAACTTTCTCCACATTTCACCTCAGTCAGCAGCAGCAGACAGGTGCATCCAGGAGGAGCATGTGCCGGTCGCGGTAGAAGGAGGTAAGATAGAGTTTAGGTAGGTTTCACCAACAACGGACGGACAGACAGACAGACGGTCAGGTGGGCTCGGGGTTATGCTATGTATGAGCCTGTACATAGTTTGTCAAAATCGATATCCTCATGTGTAACAACCTCCTGGCTTCTTCCTCCACCATTACGTCTACCACCTCCACCACCACCACCAACACCACCACTGTCAGGAGGACCAAGCCATCTCTTCTCAGGTGTGTTTCCACACCGTGAAGATTGAGAGAAAGAGAGCGGCTGTGAGCTGGCAGGTGTGCTTCAAAAGAAGGCTAATCCATCCCTCGTTTATTCATCCGGAGGAGATGCTCAGGTTTGCGTATATGCTTGTATATGCGCATAGGTTTCTGTGCCAGGGTGACGTGTGTGTGTGCGTGAATATGCAAAGATATTTTTGTGCACGTATGTGTGTGTGTGTTTGTGTGTGTGGACGTGCGATTTGACGTGGGTGCGTGCATTTGTGCAGATCTGTGGGTATTTGTGTGCAAGCGTGTGTGCGTGTGCGCGTACAAGTGTAAATCAGTGGGATATTCTATGTGAGTGCATGCCCATCTCCACATGTTCCTTCTGGTGGTGACAGTAGATACCCAAAAGCCTTGAGGCCATCCACACCTGTACGGCACCGGCCGCGTTGATAGGAGGAGAAGGAGCATCACGGGAAGGGAATTTCTCTAACTGGAAAAAAATACCCCCTAAAGTAGCATCCCCAACGCAGTGTAGTTTCACGAGATCCGCAGCGGCGGCGGCGGCGGCGGCGACCTCGGCAGCGGCTTCTTCTCGGGTCACTAAAGTAGCATTTGATGCGGAATATTTCATGAAGGCCGACGACGTCATGGGGTGGAAGGGAGGCGATCAATGAATTCACAATGACCATCAATGACTCGTCTCCCCCCACCTTTCCCTCTCGCCCAGGTCCAACTGTACACCAGCATTAGTTCCACTACTCTGACCCTCCCCCGTTTATTAAGACTTGAATTAGTAGGCCATTAGCCTCTTGTTTCCCTATCGAATCCCACCTCTTCCTCCACCGCCTCTCAGACCCATCATCCTCAATCTGAGCCGAGCCAGACCAGCCCATCTCCTGTTCCCAGTAGACTTCCCCAAAAGTATATAAATTGAACCACTCTGGCCACCAAAGTAGTGGGATTCTAGCCACACGACTGAAAATACGGAGCTGCACACTCGGCAACCTCGGAGTTACACACACATATTTCCTTGTAACAAATGCACACACACACGTATTTTCTTGTAACAAATGCACACACACACGCACACACATCCACACACACACACACACACACACACACACACACACACACACACACACACACACACACACACACACACACACACACACACACACACACACACACACACAAGGGATTTTCGACAACTTGAGGAGGGGAATATGTGAGTGGGCACCTAAGCTCACTTTCACCCACCAACGAGCGGAGTACTACTCACCCAATTTTATAGTGAGTACCCCTCAAATGTCCGCCTTGCTCACGTTGAAAAGCCTTCGATACAAGTAGCAGTAGTAGTCGGTAGTAAACTTTATCGTACCGCTGATTTGCCACCACCACTTGAGGAGCCCGAGCATAGTGACAGGGACGGAGCATCCGCCCTCCTCCACATAGCGAGCTCTTGAACAGGTTGCTTTCCACATGGGTGGATCCATGTCATACGTGTATGGATCAATACGTGTGTACAATGTCGCTGTCACTCCCGCTGTAATACCACTGACTGCCACTACCACCACGGTGCTGAGTGAGTGAGGTATTGTGGGGGCAGGGAAAGTTAAAAAGTCGCAAAAGGCCAGGAGTTAGATCAACCTCCCTTGTATATACATATGTATAATGCATATACATATGTGAATGAGGGGGGGGGCGGTCGTGGGTACACGGGTGGGACTTTCACCGGGGATCCAATTTGATTGGAATGGTCACAAGTGCATAACATGGACGAATGGGGAGGCTATTACATGCTACATGGTTATGAAATATTCTGCCCCGCCATATATCAGTCCCGTAATGGCCGTCCCCACCACCACCGCACCACCTCCACCACTACATACTACACACAACTGTCCGTCGCCACATTGCACTGCACTGCACGGCTATACACACGAGCTACTACACCGCAAAAGTGAGCCCATTCCAACGAGGAGGAGGAGGTCCCATTTCCCAAAAAAGCCACATTCTCTCCGCGGATTCCAACTCACGTCCCCCTCCTGGGACTTTTATTATAATGTACAGTGTATGTGTATGTATGTGTGTATGTGTGTGTGTGTGTGTATGTGTGTGTGTGTCTCTCAGTGTGTGGCCCGGCCAGAACCACTCGGCCCGCACTACCTACGACCATTGAGGAGGAGGATCTCTGCGGACAGACGGTCCCCCTATATTCCAATCATCCTCTATACTAATAATACCCCCGCCCGGGGAAGAGTCAAATCCCGGTGCGGATACAATTATTACGGGGGCAGACGACGAGACGGGATGATTCCGGCATGAGGATTCCGAGGATGGACTCCCAGTGACTTCCAGTGATGGTCTGTGTGTAAATGTGAGGTTAGAC
>VYYI01001367.1:0-20019 GCA_021029175.1 Bilobella aurantiaca
TCTAAATAACGTTTTTATTTGGTTGCTATTTGCAGAACCCTCAACATTAACGCAAAAATAACATTGATGACTTGAAAATTGCATTAAAATAACATATGTTTCCAACTGGGTACGGAGTGGCACATTGTTGGTGGCGGTGGTGGCAAATTGGCATTGTCATCAACTTGAGCATTTAGCTTATTAACTTTGCTGACTCTTTCCCATTTTTTGCTTATTAATGTTTTTATGTTCATTTCTTACCATCTCTGTCCCTTTGTTCTTTGAGGGAGCTGAGAATTATAATTTGAAGCACAATGCTTACTAGATGAAAACGCTCAAGTCTCAAAACACAACAAGATCACAAAACCATTTTTTTCTGCATTTTTGAACTCTTCCTTTTTGTATAGTACGTATAGTGAAAGGCAATAGGCTAGGGACTAGAACTACTCTATCTCCTTGCCTTTGAGCGTATAATCATTATCGTCACTACTACCATTTCTTAACATCTTCGCATAACATACACGAGAAAAAAAAATTAATTTAACCTTGGGCAAGTGAGCTCATTCTAATTTCGCCGGATTGGAACAGAACAATTGATTCTCTCCGTGAAACTTGAAGTTAAGGCGAACCAACTTTTCAAGTATTTCTGATTTGAGCAAACCGCATTAACTAAACATCAGAAACAGCAACGGCCAATTGCCTATACTTTTTGATGCACTGCATTGGTCTGTCTTAATTATTTCACTAATTAAAAGACACGAACCTCTGATTCAAGAAGCGAGTCATGGGCAAAGAGCAATTTGTCTACATTTTGCGATTCCTGCAACATGTTTCTAAAACAGAAGAACACGGATATGTGGAATTTGATTCATAATTATTCACTTATTAAATCACCCAGTTGCTATTAAATAAGAAATTAGATTTTAAATCTGTAAAGCAAAGTTTTTTTTATAGTACTCTGTTCTATTGAAAGATTCAATGCATGATTTGGTTAACTGAATGTTACTTTGAATTTAAAATCACACATCACCTCTTGACATGTCCGTATATCCTTGTAGATTTATGAAAAGGAATCAGTCAGAATCATTTTGCTTGCTTGATTTTTGATCTGATGTTACAATTGCAATTAAGAAATAAGAATACGTACAAATAGATTTGCTGAAAAATATAATTAAAAATTAAGGCTAAACTTGTTGGAATCTAAAACTAAACTAAGCTAAACTAAGTAGTGGAATCAAATCTGGCTCCTGCTTCCCGCAAGGTTAGGTAAACTAATTTGGGACGTTCATTCAATGTTTAAAAGTTTCGTTCGAATTCGTGACATTGAATTAGCGCGATTTAAAAGTGAAATTATTTATAAGGGTCCTCTCTATCTCACGTTCCTTAAAATGTGATCTACTTTCATTTGAGTGCAGAGTTCAATTATATGGATTCATTGTTTCCAAAGTTGAAAGTTGTGCAATTTTAATAATTTTAGAAGAACAGTGTTAAATTATACGGAATTGTAGGGAAAAGTTGGAAAACGGTAACGTTCGAAGATTTAGATTTATTCAACCGAGTAATGTGTCATTCTCATTGTGGGTACTGCCAGGAATCCGTGGTTGCAAAAAGGGAAGTGTAGGATTCATGATGAAAGAGAACGGAAAGGAAAATGCGTGCATTTAGCATGATGAGAAATTAGCATAATTTCAACTTTCAAGGCTAGAGGAGTCTCTAAATGCATTGTGAGTTGTAAAGTCAAGGATTTGTACCTATTCGTTGACTTTTTTCTTCCAACTATCTCCTATATGTAACGCATGGCTGGTTGATATAAGCCCAGAATTCATAACTGTATAGCTCAAGGAAGGAGCGTGTTGTGAAGCTGTGTGCTAGAAGAGTGATGGTTGAATAAATATTTTTTGGGCTCCTCTGCCACACCGCATCTATTTTCGAATATAAAAGACACTTTTTCATGTTTTTAATGAATCCATCCCAACTAAAGTGAGGGAAGGATAAATGCTTCGTAGCTGGGGCTTAAGCTACTCCCCACTTAAATCCCCCCTGCGAAGTCCTGCGTAGCGCGTCATTGGGGATAAAAATAGAATTTTTTTTAAATAATTAGTTCTTTTCAATTTATAGACATCGTTCGATTTTTTAATTCAATTGATAATGAATTTTAATTGGAAGACAACATAATATTTGTAAAAGTATACATATGAACATCTGACAAAATATTGAATCGTCAAACATCAATCATTTCATATTTTGGTATTGGTATCGATTATCGAATTTTCAAAGTTTTACTTACAAAAGAAACAATCCCTACTGATAAGCTCCAAAAAACAGAAGTCTGAATTAAAGAGATTTTTAAATAGACAGATTTTACCAGACAATTTTGGGATAATTTTATTCTAATGAAACAGAAACGTAGCATTGCAGTGCCTAATATCAGAAATAAGGATAGTGAATTGTAAAAAAGTGAGTTAATACTTTGTGTGGTTTGAATTACTTAATTATAATTTAGGTCAATTTATAAACTAATTTTTTTTTGTACAAAACTAATTAGTATTAAGTTCTTTTATTCGAAGGTCGTAAGGGTTGGTTCGGTTGTGGAAGGGCTTGCCGTTCCCTGCCTCTCCTTATATGGAATTTTGATTTCTCCAGTGTGTTGTTAGTTACTAAAACGAAAACGTATTTAAAAAAAAATGATATAATGTTGTTCGATATTCGATTAGTTTCGAATTATATTGTTGAATGGGTTTACCGAATATTTTTTGGCATTGTTCAGAAAAGAATTCTATCTAATATAAAAGAAAAAAACGGTTCTAGATTTAAAAAAAAGAAGAGCTTATTTGAATTCAAGTAATTTGCTGCGAAGAAGTTAAGAATTTAAAGAGGCATGAATAAGTTCTTTATCATCGTAAAATGGCAATTACGGGCATATAGCTTGGGCAAGTAATAGATTTGGGGCCATATAATTTAAATTGTCCCTTTCTCCTTCCCTTCCAAGAATTATATAAGCCCCGAGAAGTTATAAAAGTATAGGCTGAAAAGGTACAGCACAAATTCAAGTTATAGTTATAGCATTCATCACTAGGGCACTTTCCACAGCCGCCAACCACTTACTGCACCTAGGTGATAGTTTATTTTTAGTAAAAAGGTTGCAGGCTTTAGCCTTTGTAATTTACTTTTTACCTGCCTCACAAAAATCTCTCGGCAAACAAAAATTTACCCAAAATAGTATCGGTTCAGGTTATAATTTTCCTTCGCACTTGGGAAGGGGGTGATTGAACCATATAGCTTCCTCCCAGGAATAATTTGTTTAAAGAATTCAAAGTTCAGATTAGTTTTAAAAAATTTCAAGCGATTTTATATTTGCCGCATATTTCTTTCTTTTGAGTCATTTGGCGTTCTAATAATTATTTAAAAGTTAGGGCCTGACATGCTGGCAGTTCACCTGGGCCTGTCCGCTTCCCTTTCTGTTAAAAGTAGGTTGGAATAAGATGACAACAATGGCTGCATTGTGAGTGGATTTGAAGTTTTTGAAGAAGGGAAAGAATTGATTCAACATTCAACATACCAACAAGAGGGAATAATAGGGGAACTCTTACTGCGAGACCAAGGCACAAATGCATAACCCATTGTGTTCTAGCTCTTATAATTTGTTATATGATACGACGGCAGAGACAGGTTACGGCTTGAACTTTTTCACGTTCATTAGATCCTAACTTTCCTAGATTGTTTTCCACAGCCTTCAGCCAACGCCCTGGATGAACTAATAAAAGCACAAACTTTCCCCATTCCTTCCAAATCCAAAGTGTACTGGGGAAAATTTAACCAAATTACAATATTACATAAGCTAACAAAAAGCAAATGGTTCGTTCGCCCCCTGAATAGAGAGGAAATATAAATTTATTCAGAATTCTGCTTTACTTGAAGTATAGCAGCATCCACGACTAAACTGATGAAATTTTTTTTTTTCAGAAATGAAATAGCGAACTATTTAAAAATGAGCAACTTTAGTTTTCTGTTTTTAAAACTGAACTTTAAAAAAAATTCAAATCTCAGTTGTCAGTTTCACTACCATTTTACTACTCACAGTTAATATTACAAAGTTTAATTTTTGTTGCATCAGTTATTTTTGAAAATGAAAATTGAAGTGCAGTGATATATTAAAAGTTGTTTGGTTTAGTATTTGTTGGGTGTAATTTGCTGAAGAGCCTGGATTCAGTTAGTTTTTGAGCTCTTCCTCCCACTTATGTTGTAGCTTGCCTAATGCCTAGGGGTTTCTGCCTAGGCGTTGTTATGAGGAAGGGAAAACGTCCTTTCTGTCTTGTTCTTCTAAAGGCTGTTTTGCAGCTTCTGTAAATGACAGGAAACAGCGTGAGTGATTTAGCTCATAAAAGTTATTAAGGCAAATACAAACTCTTTTCAATCTTTTTGTACTATTTAGAAAAAAAAATTATAAGAGTATTAAAGCTTTTTTTTTTGAAAACGGGATGGGCTACTGTAGAAGCTTATCCTAATTTTTTTGCAATAAGACCCTGAACATGAATGTGCTTTGTATTGGATCTCCTTGTGGCCTTGTGCTCTCCTGTCTCCGCGAAACGCGTTGCCATGGGAGCAACTCAAATTGAGTAAATTGCTATTGAAGCAGGTTCCTTCTTCACTCGCACTAATCTCCCCTCCTTTTGTCAAATCTTTTCTATTTCGTATGCGTCTGTTCTTTGAACTGAAAGTTGCAGGGAGAGGGAGGGCTCTCTGTAGCCTAGGCTCGCGTTAGCCCTCAAAATTTTAAACTCGTGAGGCTATAAGGACAATCATAATATCCTGAGGAGCCTTGTGCATGAATCTGCATCTAACAAAGGCCCTAGTACAAATTTCACAACTGTTTGGACTCGAATCTTTCATAAATATGAGCCTCATATTATGAGGAAGCCGCTTTACTGTGCCAAATGAGATAGTTAAGTGCGATAATACTTTCTGCACACGCTCCATCAAGCTGCATCTTTCTTACTTTTGTTTTCTTTCTGACTCAATCAGAGAGAGAAACAAATTCTAGAAAAGTTATAACCTATTCGGGTCATCAAGCTATGTTGGAAGTTTTGAATTGATAGTGGTATAGTTTTGAGTATTTAATTTAGTTGATTTTTTTGAAGAATTCTGTGAGTTGAGAAGAGAGGTAGAAGAGTTGAATTTGAGTTGATAAGATGGGCGGAAGGGATTTGATTTTGTGAAGATTTTTTTGCGGTTTCTCGAGTCTAATTTATTGAACTCAAGGAAATAGCCCTTTCCTGGCCTTCATTTGCTGTAGGCGGAAGAGTGTACAAACAATAGAATTAATATGACAGTTTTTCCTCTGGTGTAAGGGGGAGAGCGGAAGGGAAAGTGAAAGAAAATATCGATTGAACATGTATCTTTTGGGTTTAAGTTTGCACTACTCCATGTCACGTTTTGCTCGCATTCCCGAATAAAAGTAATGAAATGCTAGAATGGGCTTTCGTGAGGAGAAACCCAGAGTTTACGAAATAACATAAAACGGTTTTTGGCTGGCTCTGTTCTCAGGGAATTGGATTTAAAGATCTGGGGAAAATGTGTGTCGAGTCGACGACGATGGGAAGTGCTTGGTGCATTTGGTGACAGAAATATTAGAGGTAATGACCTCAATTCCATATAACTTGGCGTTAATTAACTTTTAAAGAAGCAAAAAGTTATAGGCAGTCAGGATGAGAGAGAATATGAAAAACATCGATGAGAAAACTGATGCAATATGCTACGTCACTAATGCTCTCCTAATTTTTATTTTTGCTTTGCAATCTGCAAAGTGTTCCATAGTTCGAAAATAATTTATTTTGAAGACGTGATTGTATCAGATCTGAAAACGTTGCGTTTTGTGCGTGTAAGTAATTTACATTTTTTTTTTTGAAAGATTTAAGTGTACATACAATTAGAGAATCATGTTTTGTTTATGGAAAGTGAGAGGCGGACCTAGGAAGTTTAGTATATTATTTGAAATGAAATCGTTGATTTCCACTTGTTTTTTTGCTTAATTGAGGGACGACTCTAATGGCTGAACGCTGAAGCTGACCTGAATGTAATAATAGAGAGCACTACGGGCAATTTTAATGCGCTCTATCAGGCAGGCTTTAATACTGCTTGCTCTCAAAAGAAGTATAGTAGAAATCCATTTGAAAATAGGAAAACTCAGCTCCCTTCGTGCGAATCGATAAAAAAGTTATTTTTTTAGATGCCACCACTTTGTTCAATAATCAATAAAAAAAAATCCCTCGCTACGCAAAAATACAACATTTTAAATTGCTTTCCATTTACTAAATGGAAAGGTTACTTACAGTTCTCTCCCACGCACTGAATTTTTGCATATTTCATATAAAAATAATCGATAAAGGTTGGAAGGAAGGCATACATTTTACAACTACCTCAAGAAGCTACCCCAAACTAATTAAAACTTAAGTATTTGGATTTTCACGGATATCGGGTTACAAGTAAATGATCACAGGATTTTGTTGCAGTGTTGAATAAAGTTTCAGTTTTGCAATTTAATTTTTGTTTGTTGAATTTTAGTAAGAAGATTAATTTGGAATTAAGAATTGGTAATCATTTGTCATACATGTACCTTAATTCATATCATTCTTTTCTTTCAGTTTTCTGGTTGTCTGGGACATCATGGACCATACTCATTCTACAAATACGTGAAAATTGACGGGAGAGTTTTAGCCCTGTCATCTTTCTTTCCTGTGAGAATTTACCCTGATTCGGCAATTTTCAGTATTGCTGAAGTACAGCTCCTCTGGTCAGATCGTGCAGAAAATTTCGTCAGTCTCCGACTCTACTTCCTGCCTGAAAACACGCCAGAGGGTCGACTCAGACATCACGGAGAGGTATGTCATCTCTTATTATTCTCTGTTTTCAATTAAACACGCCGTTTTCGGTTGTAATGATAAATTTCTTTCGCTTTCCCTAACTGCATCTGTGCCTCTTCCATCACAACACATTACATATATCTAGGTTTCATCGTATGCTATACTTTGAATAGCAGTAGTAGAAACAACAACCCAGTAACCGTGAGCCCCACTACTATTTTTTTGTAGCATGACCTATATTCATTAGACGAAGCACAGTTCGAACAACTTGAAAAGGTGTTTACAAATTACATTAAATATTAATAACTTCAATGGTGGCAGGCTAATTGCAAAACTTTTTTTCATCTCGTTTACGTCATTAAAACTGCTAGTTTTTAATTTTGCTTTTAGTCCTTATTTGAAAAAGAAATTTTGCAAACACCGTGCTTGTTAGCATTTCTTTTTTGAAAGCACTGAAAAATTCAAAATCAAAAAAAAAGAATTTGGGCGGGGTTATTTTGGTATGCCTACATTCTGTACAATACAAAAAAAAACTATATTTTATTATCTGTAAGTAATAATAATATTACTGTCAATGTTACGCGTTTTGCAGAATATTTTTTAAAATATCACATGTTGCAATTTTTTGCAACGGGACAGTGATTCTGATTGGTTTGAATGTTGTTGTTTTTTGTTGAACCGTACTAATTTTTAGATCACTAATCGTATTCGGAAATATTCATACAGCACTTTTATTATTAGTTGGGGTTTATTTGTGTTTTTTTTTTTAGGCTTTTAAGTGTTCATTAAATTTAAATAATTATCATACTGTTTCGTGAGTCTGGACGGAGTGGTTATTGGTTGAATTTGTGTTTGTGTTCCTTTGTAGTAAAGATCAAGTTAGGTCAGGGAGAGCAAATAGATGGACATTTGGCAAATATAGAATGGTTTTAATCTGTTAATTTTTGTTAATTATGTAGGCTGTTTCAATGTTTTAATCTGGGGGAGGAGGGAAGGTGGTGGGGGTTGGGATGAGTTGATTGTGATCTCGAATACATCCGATGAGGAGCTTTTAGCTATTCTTCTACATTTTCATTTTGCATTATTAAAGAAGAAGCTTCTTCATTGCCCATTAGTCGACGGGAATGAATTTGAGGCGCAGAACTCGCAAGGAGAGCGGCAGGCGGGGAGTCTTGAATTTGGGGAAGGGAGCAATGGAGTCAGATTGAGCGAAGGGAAACGGGAAGAAAGTCTAAATATGAGTGAGGGAAGAGAGAATGCATTTTAGAGGAACATAAAATACTTTCTTAGATCCCTTTTTCAATGCAATGCAATGTCGTTATACAGATCGATTTTCAGCTTCAAAAGCAAAGCAAGGGTTAACCAGGCCTCCATTATATATGTCGTAGAACTGCCAAGTGCCGGAATCTATTTACGCTAATCACATTCTGCCCTCTTCTGAGAATATGGCTACCACTTTAACAAGGCTGTAAAATAAACGAATTCTTCCACCAAAGTGATACTTAAAGATAGTAGACGTTCCTTTGTTAAATCTGGTTAAATCGTTACGCAATTATTTGAATAAATAATATAAATAGTCGATGACTCGCTTCACTGCTATTAACGCTGGGAATTTTGTTAAAGATTTTGCGGTATTTATAATTCATTACTTACTCATCGATTTTTCACGACGCTTGACTTGGGCGTAGCAACAATTTCCGTCGTTTGTTTTTAAGCAATGAAAACGAGCTCAAAATGAGCAAGGCTAGCTTTCTTGTTCGAGGTCGAGGTGTCGCGCTAAAAGTTATTATTAAACATCTTTGCTTACAAATTATTTTTATGAGTAACAGTGTGTTAATTGCTCTTGAGAGTTGCGATACTAGGTATCGTTTTGTCGTAATAACGATGACGCAGCGTGACAATAATGGAAAGAAAAATGTCAAGTTGGAGCCATCTGCTAGAGAATTGATTCACTTGCGATTCGTGATAAAATTTTGAAGGGTGTGATTTAAGTCAGTAAGAAAAAGGGTCCTACAAAAAATTAGTCGTTCTCGCTCCTCCGGTTGCATTTTTTCTTTTAAATTCATCTTCATCTGTCGCTTGAGACGTAATTGTAAAATAAGCAAAGAAAAAAGGTTTCAGCTCTATTCTCCGCTCGAGCAGCGCTCCTTATTTTATCTACGAGATTACTAAGGAAGTTGTGATAGGGATTTAATGCAATAGAAAACCTCGGAGTTTTAGTAACAAAATGCCATTTTGGCTTTCCCTCTAATTTTCAGCTATAACAGAAGAATTTGGAAGAGGATTCTCGCCTCCTTTTTTTTGTACAACTACCACATGACTTAAGCAAACAGTTTACTTTTCCTGTTTCCAGAAAATATTCCCATTCTTTCTCTTTTCTCTGGAATTTTCTCTTTCCTACTTTCTTTGCCGCCTCTTCTCAAAACTCCTTGAAACACTTTTCTGCCTAACTTTTCATTTCATTTCCTTTCAAAGAAAGAGAAAGTAAAATAAGTAAGTAATCCATGTCCCAGAGAGAGAAAGGAAAGGAATTGAATTTAAAAGGAATCAATAAAAGACGACTCGTGGAGCGTTTATGACTTGTTTTTATTCAAAAACTTAAAGTGCCGAGCTAAGATGTTTAGGCTCCCACGCAATTAATTCTACTTCATTGTTTTCATAATAATTTTGAATACGTTTTGACATGAAACGGGACTACTGAATCTCGCCGTGATAATTCTCCTCATTTATTAGAAAATCGACCTACGGCTGCCTTACCGAGGGTATCAAAAATTTAACACTTCGCTCTCGCCCCATTGTGTATACAAAATTTGTTTGCAGTATTTCATATTTCATGGAATGGAAGTGAAATAAATGTTACACTGGAGATTGAAGCACTTAAAAGAAGGGGAAATAACTGCAAACGCTTTGTATAATTGGGAGTGATGCGAAGGAAAATGGAGCAGAATTTGGGACAAGACGACTTTTGATTTTTTTTTCGTACCCGAGAGGCCTTTTGTTGTAGCATCGCACGCTTCGTTACGTTCGTTTTCTGACTGAGGGAAGCACTAGAGTTTTGTGTACTTGGCGAATGTCCGTCATCGTTGTTCAAACTCAATAGAACGCAGTGATTCCATCACTGTCGATTCATATCATACTGTCTCAAACGATATTGAAATGGTTTAACATGTTGTTTTTAATAGAAGGTTTACCAATCGGGATATTTCCAAGGCCAAGGTCAAGGGTGATCTCATAATCTCATTTTTGTAAAACTGAAGTGCATAACACTACGAAAATCGGTTCCTTCTACAAACGTTACAATTAACTCGTGTAAGTATTAATGAAGTTTGGAAATGAATGGTTATTCGTTCTTTGTGGCCGAAATTCACACATTCAATCTCTCCGTTTGATCAGTTAACGGGAAAACGACTGGTTTCTTTGTGTTGCACTTTGTGTAAGTTCTCTTTGAAGAATGACAACACAAAGTGAAGCTTTATTTGAAATACAAAGAATAAATTATATGAATTGTTGCTGACATCCTAGCAGCTCGGTGCTCATAGTAGTATTTCTTTGGGCCGAATTTTAGTTTCTAGTTTCATGAAAAATGTTTTTTGAGTTTTAAACATACCTAAAGTTTGTTAAACTTTAAATGATTCGGCCGTGTCAATGACCCGAGTGAGTGAACGATGTCAAAAGTGAAGTGTTCACTGTGTTTGGTAATAATTTGCGTAATTGAGAGTCATCAGTATGATAATTTGTGAAGAACAGTAACACTGTTCCGACGTGAGTGTGGCACGTCTTTAAGCATTAAATAAATTAGCTGCGGTTTATTCCCTATTTGCGCATGCTAAAGTAAAACAATGGATTTTAGTTGTATTTATTAGTTTGTAAAGCTAGCTGCCTTGAAACTTCAAATTGCCTTTTAACTCTTACCCCAGAATTTACTTAATCAAAATTTTCTTCAAGCCCTTTCCGTCGTCATTCTAGGTGTATTTGTATTAATTTTGAGAAATGAGAAAAGTTTTGTTAGATGAGAAGGCAAAGGGTTTTCGAGGATCGATAAGACTAGGAGTTTTACTACTTTTCGGTTTGAAAACCTTTTGGAACTCGTTCTGAAAAACAAAGTGAGCGAGAAGGGTCCTTAGATATATAGTAGGTAAAATGTTATAGCTAAAAGTCCAGTAGTAGCAGGATGGGGGATTGGAAGAAGTGCAAAGATGACTATTTATTATGTACAGGGTCCTGTGAAATTGGAGATTTGTCCTTCATTTGCTGGAAAAATAAATTCTCCAGGCTCAAATTTTGTAATATAGGGAAAGTGCTTCATTTCTATTTTATGAATAATGTTTTGAGGGCTTTTTGCCAACTTTGGCTTTGTGTCAAGGCAGAGGAGAGTGCCAACGGAGCAGGAGGGGAAAGTTTTTTTTTATTTGAAGAAATAATACGAAACCAGGACGAAGGCGAACTTTTTTTTTCGAGGATAAAGGATGGATGGCATGCAATTTGTCCTTTTCGTGCACTTTCTCCAGCAGCGCAGAGCGCTTCCTGTCTTGTAAATTGAGCTAAACATTTCATGCCAAAAGTTCTTGGTGTCCTGTGTCCTCGTCGGTCTCTTAAGAAGTTAATGTAAAACTGATTTGAAAGTTTTCTGTGTAGCTTTTGGTTTCTTTTGCGTGCTCTAGCTTGTTAAATTGGTAATTTGATTTGGATTTCTTTTGAGAAAAGCAATAAGAGCCGTTCTTGATACCTGTTTATCTGAATACTGAAGTGGTTTGTTATGCAATGTTGTGTACAAAAGGAGGCTTTGTCCTGTTGTGCTCCGCTCAAAAATACGAGAAGTGGTTTACTTAATGGTAAGAGACAAAGATGATGCATGATGCATGGCCGAGATACTAATCTTGCCTAGGGTCTTGTTGACTTCTGTTGGATGCTCGAGGGGAAGATTAGAACTTCAGGATAAGAAGTGTTTTTCTATAAGATTCTATTTGATTATTTAACCTTGTTTTTACTAAATACTGACTAAACCCTGGACAGTCTCAATGGCTTCTTTCAAGTCGTTATTGATTGTATTACAGCCTTGTTCATTTCAAAAGCAAAAAAAGCATGATTTCCTTTTGCTATTTTTATGAAACTTTTCTTTGGAATTGTTTTTCCGTAATTGGGCGATATTGGGACCAATGAAGTAAAAGTTGTTTAGTTACGATGATAGGTTAGAGCTATATTTAGTTTGCGATAAATTTTGAAGCAAGAAAGGACTGGAGAAATGGTAAACTGGAAAGTAGGTCAGGTACGGCCTGGAATAAATGTGTCGCATCGTAAATAATTTGTTGAATAGGCCCTCTTTTCAAATGGGTCAACATACAAATGGAGGTTATATAAGCTTTGTTTATTCGTTTTCTATTAATATTAAACGCAGAGTATTGATTAGCGAAAATTAAAATTAAAATAATTGAATTTGAAGCTTTTGAGACCCCAAGAGATCAGTGAGATATCGCCTCGGGGTTGTGTGATCCAATTGAAACTGGTTAGGCCATCCTTCTTTTCTTTGGAAAGTATCAAATTCTAGTCGTCGAGGCTTATCGAACGTTTTGGGTAATTATATACAACAAATTAAGGGTACAGCAGAATAGCCATATGTCTCTCAATGTAACTAGGTTATGCCGTCAAGTAGCGGATTACGTGTCGTACGGAAGTCGCGCAAAATGAATATTAGTCGAGTAAATTGGACGCTCTCAGGAGTGTGAGAGCCTGCATGCGATGTGAATCTAATTAAAGGTTAACAGTTTTAAGCTTAAATAATTGTGGTGATGGAGAATGGAATAATTACAGATTCATAATCACAATATAATATCTCTGACTTTGAATAACGAAATAAAACAACCTTGTACGAGAGGGTTCTACAACACAACTTAACTTGACTGCGCTACTAAAACTTCAAATAATTGACGATGGCACGATGACGGTGTGATATACTCGGACACAACGTTGGCTGTAATGTAGTTAGAAGTATACTGTGTTCGTGTTAAAGGGCATACTTCGTTGTATTCAAACTTTTGATTAATTCGAGTGACAAAATGACAAGTTGAAAACCTTCATGAGTGCCTTGGATGAGAAAGAATGTTGCATTTTATTATTACAAGTAAACAACGGAAGGAAAAGTGACAAGAACAGCAGCCAAGGATTTATGAATAATTACGCTTATTGGATTTTGAACTAATCTGAACGTTGAGCCTCTGAATTTAACACAAAAGGATGTAATCACATCCTTATGAATCAAAATCTAAATTTAGATGACATTGAAAATGAAACCAGAATTCCGGGACTTAAGGATTTGAGAATTGAGAGTAATATTCAATGGTTTAAGTTTTTAAATAACATTTGTGCGGGTTTTACACGTCTAATTGAGCTTCTGGTTTGGCAATATTGTG
Organism: Bilobella aurantiaca; assembly: GCA_021029175.1. NCBI lineage: Eukaryota > Metazoa > Arthropoda > Collembola > Poduromorpha > Neanuridae > Bilobella > Bilobella aurantiaca. Next base: position 13,247 of record VYYI01001367.1, read on the forward strand.
TGTAATTGAAGGAGAAAGTTTGGTCAGAATGATTTGATTGAAATGATGTAATTGAAATTGAGCGGTTTGTATTATGAAATGTTTGAAAGTTGCTTTCTCCTTTGAATTGCCTCATGGCGAAGAACTAGAAGATATTCTTGCTCTCTCCTAATCGATACACATTCAACTTTGTGCGGGGGAACGTGTTTAGTTAGTAGTTAAGCGGCGTGCAGGGAGGCTTTCATTTTCCGTTAGGAAAGTAAAAAGAAAGTTTTGGGTCGCTATGATGGCTTATTGATGAAAATGAAGGAAAGTTTTTGAAAACTTTCCTCCAAGTGCTCTACGGCTCTTTTCCCTAACTTTCCAACTCTCCGTTTTTGGAAACTCTCAGGAACTCGGGATGATTTATTTTTTAAAGCAAACCTGTAATATTTTCCAAAAACTTTCACTTTCTTCTCACCGCCATTTCCCATCAATTTGTTGAGTTTGATGGAGTGTTGTGGAGCAAACTCAATTGTGGACATAATTATGTAGTTTATGAATATGCATGTTTAAGTGGGAGTTGGATTTGATGACTGTATTGGGGGGGGGGGGGGCTGTGAGGATGAGGATCCGGATTAGTTACAGAGATCAGTGTACAGAGTGTATCACGTTTACTTAAACTGAAAAAGTAATTTTCAATAAGACAAGATAGATGAAAACGGAAAACAAGGTTGTTCAATCAATACGAATCTACCTTGTCTTCTATCTTATCCACTTACGTTTTTTTAACTATATTTTAATTATAAAATAGTAAATTTGAGAAGCTCTCTAAAAATTACTGTATATGTGCGAGAGCAGAGTTCATCGGCATACAAGCGAGCTCTCTTCATTATGAACAACACACTTCTGCCAGTTTTACTTTGTTGATAATGACGTCGTGTATGGCAAGCGAAAGGATTTAAATTTTCACTTCATGATTACTTTAGATGGATGGTTAAGTAGTACCATTATTGGCTCAGAAGATTATAGCCTATTGCAATGTCATAGGAAATGACACATCCCTGGTGTGTGCAGTACATTTATAACGACGGTCGGTCTCGAAGATAAAAGTGACAGACATATGTGTCATCTTCTCGGGATGTGGGGCAATGCATCGGATTTGTCATTTGTCCAGAGAATTTTGGTATTGCCAGTTGCATCCACACTTGTGGATATGTGATGGTCGATAGAGTTGAATAAAATTCTGGAAGTTACAGAAATCTGGAAATGAGCTTCAATTACAATTAGTTCCTAACTGTGAAGCGCTTGGATGAGAATGAATAATTGAATTAATTCCAGGTTGAATTTGTTTGCAGGATGAAGTCATTGCTCTCCAGGAAAAAGTGATTATAAGGGCATCGGATCTCAGTTCATGGTTAGTTGAAGAATCCGAATGGGACTGGGGCTACGTCCTACCAAGCGCTACGCCCACAAAGGCAGAAGATGTATCAGAAAGTACAACAACGGTAAAGTCCCCTTCTGGCAAAGGCCCCACAGAGTCCAACGGCGTTAAGAGAGGACTACCACGCGACAGATTTCTCAAAAGTGAAAAAAATCGTGATACTTATGAAAATGGTAAGGCATTTTTTTTTTCTATTTAATTTTTGCGGAAGAAGGGGCGACAGAGATTTGTCACGCAGAAGACGTCGACGTAGCTTCCCTGATAGTACTTTATGACGCATTGAATTTTCGAAGATTTCAAGAATTGTTTTACAATGCATTTTTTCATGTTAGGGAATGAAAATACAATGGGAATTAAAAGACCCTTTGTGTTGAAGGGCCCTTGTGAAACGTGGGAGGTGATAAAAGGTTTTAGGTATCAAGCAGCTTGAAGTCAAGATGCTGTTTCAATTGTTTAGACTGCGCTAAAGGGATCTCTTTCAAAACTGGCAAAATATGGGCCTTTGGGGAATTGTAATCTTTTCTTTGTTTCTTTTTTTAATTCACTTTATTTGGGCCAAGAGGCAGACGAAGACGTTGCCGTTAAAAGTTTAGTTTATACCAAACCATTTATGTTTTAGTAGAACGTAGAGCCTCAAGAGGCGTCTTTTCGGCTACCGGAAGTTGTTGTTGAAAAAGCTTTTCAACTTTGAAAATAATTTAATTTAAACACTTGAAACGTTTCCAGAATTTGGTTTTTATAGCCATGCAGATGCAGTGAAAATAAACATGCACAGCTACAAGAGTTCAATTTAATCTTCACCTTGTGCCCTTTTACTTTTCATGTTTTTTTTTTGTAATATACTGAATTTACTGAATCATTTTTTCCAAATGATTGAATGAACGAGTAGCTAACTTGCAGCTTCATTCAAATTGTAACTGACTTAATTTATTATGTAAAATACGAGCGGATCAGGGACGGAAATACTCATCTGTCTAGAATCCAATATTCGAGTTCGCCATATTCAGAGATTGGGAACATGACTGATGCTATACAAAAGCGGCGTGTTAGATGAAACGCAATTGAATTACTTTTGAGGTTTGTGTTGACAGCAAAGGCTTTGTTACGTCGCGTGGCATTAACGCACTTGATAGGTCAATTAAATCTTACTTTCCTTCCTTTTTAATTGTTCTCATGGGTGTAATCAACGAAAGTTAATGTTCGAAGGGTTTAAATTCCGTTGAAGTTGGATTGAAGAAGGGGGATCTAGAATCTGGTTAAGGATAATTAAAAATGAAGTCAAGCGTTTCATAAGACTGGATTTTGGTATAAGGATTGACAACGGTTTAGGAGCTATAAATGAGTTATTAGCAGTAAAGTTTTGGATATAGGGCTCAATGCTTTCTGACCCAGGCACATTGTGCCAGATCATTGCTCTATTCAGTTGAAGTATTCAGGACTTATGCTAAAGTGGTTTGCAGTCGTTTCAATCATTGTTTCTTTGCTTCCTCTCCAATGAAAGGATGTCTCTGTCTCCCCTTCGGGACGTATCTGTATGGTGGGCTTTGGGAATTAAGTTTCTAATATTGTACGTTTGACTTTGTAAAGCTGGGTCAAGTCGAGTTCTGGTGGTGAACTATCAGCGCTATGTGCGTGTGAGGGCGCTTGTGAAGAGATTGGAGGGGTCTTCAGATCTGGGGAATTGGTTATCGAATCCATTGGTACTGGCCCTTGGTGGACTCAATGTTGGGCCAGACTGTCGACTCCTTTTCTCCAAGGAAGTCTTCGAGTACCCTGAACTGGAAGACCATGAGCTCCTCTGCAATCACTTGGGTAAGTGTACTTTACCAGCACATGCTGCTGCCCTTTAAAATTAGGATAATGATAGAGACCAGTTAGCATTTGGTGGTCCTTTGGCACATTTCTTTTTGGGTCGATCAAGGTGGCTCATTTTCTTACTCTGAAATTGGAACGCCTCCAGATCCCTCAAAAACGGTTCCAAGAAACCCAATGTGGCAAATATCAACTTTGTGACACAAATCTCGTGGTTGAATTCGCACTGCATGCAAGTTAGTATTGTTGTGCGTTGGGGGTATAAATAGTCCCTCATTTTATTTTTTCTTCTTCTTCACATTCGATATAACGATAACCTCTGCAATCGATTAAAAATGAATAGGGCCATTTAAAAATAACATTTTGGATTTCGTGCGTGTTCTAATTTAACTTTTCCTTTCATTTTTCTTTGTAGCACCGAAACTCAAAGGTCGGCCGAGGAAGCGTACCCGAAGAAGGGATTTCTCTGGAGAGTCGGAATCAAACAACTCAACTTCGTCTGCAACTAGTGTTTGTTCTGAGGTAATTGGATGCCAAAGCATGAACAATTATATAATATTTCCCTCTGGACAAACTCTGATTTCTGAAAACCAAAGTGTGGCACATACATATTGAAAATATTTGATTCAGTATTAAATTGCCTGCTCTGTTTCCAAAATCTGACAAGTTGAATTTTATAGCGAATGAAATATTTTCAATATGCGTGGTATACTTATGACTTGTAAATGCTCCGCATATTTAGAAATGGGGATATTGGAAATTATAAATATTTTTTGGTTACAGGCACGCAAGAAACCGATAAACGGTGTGCGCTTAATAAATTCAAACACTGCGGAAACGGAGATCGAGAAGCAACAAGCCGATTCTGAAGATCCGAAGTCAGTTAGTTCAGTAGAGAGCCAAGGGCCAGAGTCCCCTCCGGATCAAGACAAATTACCTAGCGAATTGTCGCCCGGTAACCCTGAAGAGCCCGAAAAACTCTTGACTACTGATGAACCTACTGATGCTATGCCTCTGAACTCTATAGAGCCGAAAACTGAAGTTTCGTCTCCACCTCCACTTGAAATCAATTCTAATGTCGAATCTCCCAAGAATGGAAAATTTAATTTTCATCAACCTAAGAAACGGAAAGGAATTCGTGCAACTCGCAAGTTGTCTATACCATCACCCACAGAAACTGTTGTTCCAAATGAGCCACCAATCAAACTCGAGTCCACTACGATCAAGGTTACTACTCCTCCAGTTGTCGTAGTCAATCCTGTGACGGTCAAAAATCCTTCCCCAATCACTGTGAACGATTGTTGTAAAGATTTCGAACGGATTAGCGGATCAACACCGCCTATACTTCTTGAACCGGCACTAGTACAATTGGCAGAGAAGTTAGAGAAATCGAATGCAATCCAAATAGTTCCAGTACGCCCGTCTGTGATTACGAAACAGGCTCTACCTTGTGAGCGTAACGATTTCAATGGTTTCGAAATTTTGCCCAAAAAACTAAGGGCGACAGAATCTGCTAACCTTGTCGATACCTTGAAAGAAGGGATAATGGAAGGACGAGGACACTTGAGAATTCGAACTAATAGCTGTGGTCTCAACCGCGTTGATGAAGCGAGTCTTTGCGAACAGCCAAAGACAATGTTGACTATGACTGGACCCTACAAAATTTCAGACCTGGAATTTTCAGGTAAAGGCAATCACATGCACAATGACACGGAAATTAGACGTCCACAAATTCAACCAGCCCACATTGGCTCTCTTTCCGTTGTATCATCTACGTACGGAAAATCGGTTGATCGGGAGCTAATGGAGAAACCGACACTCTCAATAACAGCAATCGAGACTGATTCAAGGAGATGCAAGGTATTTTATATTCCGTAAATATTTTAGGATGAAAATCAAACTTGTCTACCTTCTTGATGTGACGAAATTAAAACATTTGATAATAGATTTATAATAATTTGTTGGTATCACAGGTGTATCCTATGGGCTGGGGGTCACCATCACCATTCCTTCCAACAAGTAGAATTTATGGAGATCCATCACTGAAAATCATCCCGCCACATAAACCCCTGCCGCCTCGTCAAGGACAACCAAAGTTACATGCTGTCCTTCCTACTGTACGATCCAATGGTATCACCATTTCTCAGGCTCATAGTGAGGGCGTCCTGGATTTTAGTATCAAACGCCAAAAGCTGCATTCCAAAGAACCTAACATTTTAGAGAAGCACAACGGAGAAAATAATGTCGATTGTTTAGACCTCAGTCTCAAGCCGGAAAAATCTCAGTTGATTTCAAATAGCCGAAACAATACGTACCACACAATTTCTGATATTCCACCCCCAAATGCAGTAAACCAACTTGGCCTTCAACTTACCTCGGAAGTTACGCTTTTTCCTTCTCATCAAAAGCAGAAGCAATCCTCTGCAAAACGGCAGTCTCCGCAGGTTCATGTTAAGCGTACTACAACAACCAATAACCGGGAGCAACCACCACATGGCTCTTACAATAGTCGCCAACTTAATGCTACCGACTTTCATAATCCCCAACCTCAGATTAGTAGCTTTTCAAACTCAACTAGTCGCCAAACTCACTTGCCTGCAGCATCGCCTCAGTCCAACCGAATTTCAGATTTTCAGCAAGAATCATGTCCAAGTCGAAGTGCTTCTAATCCTAAAATTAGTGCTAATTCCTACAATCAAAATCATAGTCGTGTCTGGAAAACTCCAAGCGTCATGCAAAGTCCTGGGGTCCCAATGCACCACACGAATAACAGAGAACATCGGATTTCTGGTGGCGAAACCCGAGAATATACGAATTTCAAGCATTCCCCACAGAATTCACATCACCACGTAGGGAATAAGACACACCCGACTTATTCTCCGCCAATTGACCAACGCTCAACTCATTCTGGTGGCGTATCGCCAAAGGTTGGACAAACTTCCACCATGATGGCTCCAGGAGTGGATCATAGACGATACCGACACCCTTCAGATACGTCACGAGAGAGGGAGCGCAGTCGAAGTCAGAATCCTGATCAATTACAAATTAATTCCCCGTACGGGAACTTTGTGCTTCCGACGCCTCCACATGCATTTAATCACTCTTATCCTCATAACATGGAATCCTCATACTTTCCGCCACCATTTCCAGCTCCGCCATTTGGAATGTCACCTGCTTCACTGCTACGACTTCCGCCAGGGCTATTCCCCTCGGGAACGATGGAATCACTGCAGCTAGCTTACATGCAACAAGGGTTTTCACCGCATTCACATATGCTGAATTGGCCAGCAGCTCCAAACAGGGAATCTAGAAGTGGAAGTCAAAAGTAAAGAAACCTTCTCTTACGAGCAACTGGCTTTTATACTTATTACATTTTTCATATACTACAATTTTGGGTAACATTTTTATTTTTAAATGCTTAATTATGGCTGTTCCTTTACTCACCAACTTCATGTTTTTTTTTATCCAGAATTATGTGAATTCTGGTATGTTTTCTTCTGTATGCTCTAATGTATTCAACATTTTTGAGTCAGTTTGTTACCGTACCAGAGCGTTGGAC
>VYYI01001368.1:0-20014 GCA_021029175.1 Bilobella aurantiaca
TATAGGCTGTTACTGTTTGATGTTACCTGTTAGAGCCACAAGTGTATAATTCACCAGTGGCGGTAAGCATCAACGAGTGAAAGTTACCAGCAGCAACTTGTACAACTTTCTACAATAGACGTTATACTAGAGATTGACCTGGCATACATTAGAGCTGCTTTAAACAAGTTTATTACCTTTAAGGCAAGTGTTTTGACCCTTTCAGGCAACGGAACAATTTTTTGTTCAGCAGAATTAAGGCCAAGACCCAGTTGACCATGTGAATCACTTCCCCTGCAACAGCAAAATATTGTATTTAGGGCTGATCAGTTACTTAAAATGAATGAATAAATGAACAAATTGTGAATAGTTGTAAATGTATATTACATTACCACGCATAGCAATCCCCCCAGATATCAATCGCTAAAGTGTGAGCAAACCCGGTGCTCACAGCTACAATTATTCTGCCTTCTAGATTCTCAACTTGACCAGGACGAGTCCGGGCCTTAGAATGACCTAACTGGCCATGATCGTTTGAACCGCAGGTCCATAGAGATCCATCGTCCAAAATAAATGCTGTGTGAGATTCGCCACAAGACACTGAAAGACAATTTTGGAAAGGAATGTAATTCAAACTGCAAAGCGCAAGGTTAGCTAAGCTGTCTTGCCTGAAACAACCTTGTTCGAGAAGGCAAGAACGCTTGGGGTATTCAAGCAGTCCTCTTCAATGCCTCCTACACCCAATTCTCCATTTGTATGATTTCCCCAGACGTAGACTTGCTTCGGATCGTCGATACTGTTAAATTCCATAGAAGCAACCGACGCGCGACGATTGAGTGTTGGCGTGGATGAAGATACGTCATCGTCGTCCATCACAGTGCAGTCCAAGATGGTAACCTCCTGCAATTTCCCTTGTCCTTTTGGCCCTGTCCAGCAATAAAAAAAAACAATCAATTTAAGCTAATTGAACTATTTAAGTCGTCATCAGCGATACGGTGGTATGCCGTAACTTACCTTGATGTTGGAAGGCAGGGGCTAGTTTTTCTTTTAATTTGTTGACTACTACCTGATTTTGATTAATTGGTGAATTATTTGCTAATTAATGCCAAATATTGAACATTCCAGAATATTCTCGTTGATCTAATTTTCCAAATCTGCCAAAAATTCTCAGAACTTTTTTTGAGCCTTTGAGATATTTGGCGCACTGAAAACTCCTGACTCACTCTCAAAAGCAACAAATCCCTTCGATTGGTATTTAATTAATTAATTAACTGCTGATCAATTAAAAATAAGCAACGCTTAATTTTAAACTTAAATGTCAATGCAATTTATTTAGTTTAATCATTCAAAAAAATACAATTCTGACTTGGCTATTTAGGCTATTGACTTTAGATTAGAGACTTGCAAACCGCGACTCTGTAAATCAATATGCGTGAAGTGTGAGAAAAGATTTAAGAAAAAAAATTGACTTAGGATTAAAAGTGAATTAATAAGTGGGATTAATTGTAAGGGTTAAATAATTAAAAGTTAATTGCTTATGCGAAAGTTAAGTCAATTAACCAATTTAAAATAGTGAATTGTATTGGGAGGTATTTTGTACACACCCTCGAGACTCCTCCCTCTCGTCAACTTGACTTTAATTAAAAATTAAAAACTTTCTTTCACCTCAACGCCAAGGGAAGTCCGCTTTGGACTCCTCCTAACTCAATTAATTAATTAATTCACTTCAACTGCACCAATTACCGTTAAATTTATACAGTGACTGTACGCTAGGTGTTCTGCACGTTCGCCAGTTGTAGGGCTCTAATCGGTGGAACGTCGGAGTTCGGGGACTCATCAATCATCGGGAATTGGTAATCAGCTGATTAACGTGACTTGTGGTATCTGAAGGAATCCGGACCCGAATCAGCGTATATCTTTAGATTCCCCACCGTATCGTAGTGTATTGTTTGTAACAGTATTAAGTAGAGGGATAACCGGATACTGCACCGAATCACTTTGCGACACGTGAGTGAGTGACTTACCCTGACTTGCATTGTGTAATCGGAATGACGCAATTGACTATACAATTAGTTTGTGTATTCCTTTATAATTGTGCAAGTGTGATTATTAATATCGTGCTTACAATTTAATGTTAACCCTAGATCGGAATGGAAGGTAACAAGGACGAGGCTGAGAGGTGCATCGATCTCGCACAGGAAGCATTTAATTCTGGTGATAGAGCTAAGGCTCAGAGGCTCCTTGCCAAGGCTGAAAGACTTTATTCAACTGAAAGGGCGAGAGGTAATCTAGAAATTATATGGTGTTTATGTTTGCGGACGAATTCAAGAATGATGTACAAACCGCTTAGATCTACTGACGCTACTGAGTAAGCTTGGTGAATCCCAAAGCACAGCTAATACTGCTAACGGCACACGGCGACGAAATGTCTCAGGTGGACGAAAAGGTACAATTAAACTAGGTTGCGTTGAGCTCACTTAAATATTAAGGTTCCAAAAAATTTTACAACCAAAGTATTCTCGTTTAGATTCTATACCAGGCGAAGGTAATACACATTCGGAGAGTAAATCTTGTGGGATGGAATATACCGAAGAGCAAGTCACAGCTGTGAAAAAGTAATGAACTAACCTCCCTTCGTAACCCAATCTGAAATATATTTAGGTTTTTGTTTTAATGAATTTTTGATAGAATTAAGTCCTCCAAGGATTACTACGAAATCTTGAATGTGAAAAAGGAAGCAACTGACACCGACCTCAAGAAATCATACAGAAAATTGGCGCTCCAATTCCATCCTGACAAGAACAAGGCTCCCGGTGCTGGGGAGGCTTTCAAGGGTTAGATTATCTATCATAACACGACATTTTGTTATTCACCAACTTAAACTTGATTTGTTATGCAGCTATTGGTAATGCTTTCGCCATATTGAGTGATCCAGAGAAAAGGAAAAAGTACGATATGTACGGCTCAGACGTTGTGAACTCGTCTTCTTATCACAGGAACCATGATCAGGGCTATGAGTACAATAATGGCTATTCACGCGGATTCGAGAGTAAGTCCGCAACCGAAATATTTTGATTATTTTTTATCTTCAATATTTCCTAAACCTCAAGGTGATATGACTGCTGAGGAGCTGTTCAACATGTTTTTTGGTTCTACATTCCCATCCAATAACGTGTACCGGAGGGGCGGAAGAAGTGGTCGCACGACGTATTACTACAACAGCTCTAGCTCACAACAGAGTGAGAATACCACCACGGAAGGCAGCAATGCCAGCGTGGCTCTCCAGCTTCTACCAGTCCTCTTCTTCATTCTTGTCACGCTCCTCTCCTCCTTCTTTGTATCAGATCCTGTCTACTCCCTCAGTCGTTCCCAAAAGTAAGTTTTGAATCGAGACCTACCAAATTAATGGGATTGTTGAATATCAAGCTAACCATGATGTTTTTAATGAAGGTATAACGTGAAACGAGTGACGCAAGACCTTGACGTCGCATACTACGTCAAGGAAACATTCGTCAATGACTACCAGGGCAATGTGAAGCGACTCGAGTCTGGAATAGAGGAAGAGTTTGTGTCTGTCACACGAAATGAGTGTTACAAACAACGAAACTATAAGGTATAAGCATACAAAATTAAATTGATGGTATGGAAGAAATAGAACTATTGAAATCGTAACTATTTTTCCTTGTAGGATCATATGGTATGGAGAGCTAGAAACTTTGGAGATGCTGAAATGTTAAGGCAAGCAAACGATATGGCGCTCCCTTCCTGTGAAGCCATGCAACAGCTCCGGAAAAAGTCGCGCTTTGGTTAGCCAACTGATCCAGTCCAAGTCCTTAATTAATGTTAAAAACCAGTCGAGTTAGTGTGCTTGTTTCTTTATCACGTTTAAAATCAATAAGACTTCTTCGTAGAAAACAAAAACTTTGGAATCTAAGTCAGTCTATATAGCGATATTTGAATGCAAAAGGCGTTACACTTGCAACGGGGTTAGTAGGCAGCGCATGATGTAGTCCATATTTACCCTAGTACAATCCGGATGAGGTGCAATTAAATTCTCCTTGTTTTGGTTTTCACACGATATAGTTTTTTCGTATTCGCACATGCCAATACTACACGAACAGATTAGTGTTAACAACACCATTGTCATTTCGATCTAAAGTACGCCAAGATCAACATAATATTGGCTATTTATTTCAATTCAAAGTTTTTAAATTACTGAGAGGTAAGGTGCGTTTGGCGATTATTATTTTCCCATCGTTTTAACTGTACGCTTAAGTTACGAATAAAAGTCGATTATACATGTCCAACGTAGCAGTGAGCTACTACAAGGCTCCACACTATTTCATGTTTTAGTGTCAAAAAAGTGGTGAAAGATATAATTATTTTTTTATTGTTCAACAATAATGTGTGATTTTAAAGCATAAATAACATCTTTAGCTCCAAAAATTGTAAGTTGGCTAAAATGCAGGTTGTGGGTGAGCTTCTATCCACACACTGTTGAACGCTGACTTTGAAAGTAAACTAAAACTGTAATGATTGGTCCAAGAATTCAGCTGGGATTCAAACCGAGAGCAGTGCAGGTGAATTTGACGTTGAGGATTGTATGGGATACTGAATTGGATTGGGTAGATTGGAAGACCATGGAAGAAGCAAAACCATTATTTGGTCTTTCAGTGCTTGATTTAGTAGTCCAAGTCATCCAAGTCAACAGCATCGCAATCCTCGAGCTGAAAGCTCTGAAAATCCACTTTATACCGCAACATTCCTGCAATGCACAAATTCATAAATAAATAAAGTATTGGAAGTGAAACACTTGAAAATAAGTTAGGGTTTAGGTTTACCTCCAACTCCACCAAATCCACGAACAAATTGAGACCCTTCTTGGCTCTTGTCTGTAATAATTTCGAGACTGGCACCGAAACTCTTGTAATTGTTCGCAATCCATTCCAGAAGTGCTTGGCTCTCGACCAGCTCCAACTCAACGCCGCTCTTTTGAAATAAAGTGTTTAAAACTTTTTCTTAAATTATCAAAATGATAAAATTAATTTAAAAAATTACCTCCTTATCAGTGAAATGTGTCTTGTCCTTTTCTTGCTCTGCATTTAAATGCAAAACCTTCTCTTCCGACGTAGAATGATTCTTCAGCACGTAACGTTGAATGTCCAAATTCTCCCAGCAAATTAGAGTTTCAACACTTCCCAACTCCAAGGCCTTCAGCGTATCTTCTACACCGAAACAATACTTTCCCGTGTCTTGACTGATTTCGTCGAAGTAGCGACCTGAAATAATTATTAGTATTTTGAAAATTATTTGATTTCTTAATAGAATTGAGTTGTATCTGTATATATACAGATACAATTCAATAAGCTTCTATATACCGATAAGCTTCTTCTCTTGAATGAACTTGACATTTTGAAGAGACTCGGCAGCCAACTCAATGGCCTGATTAAATCCGTTTTCGCCGCCATATGAGACGTCTACCGTCTTGATGATCTTGGCTTGCAACCTCTACAAAATGTGACAATCTCATTATTTCCCAGGCTCATCAACTAAATTTTATTGTTAAAGAAGATTCAAGTGTAATAAGAGCTCACGGGATCAAACATATCTGACCCTCCCAGCTCAGTTTTGAAATCAGCAGAACCAGCTAAAATTAATCCAGCCACATTCGGTCGGTCCTGTGTAATGAAAAGTTGAGTTGCGACTTCTGCCACTTTCCTAACGTAATTGTGTCGCTTTTCCATTCGGAGGCGAGCGAATCCTTAAAATGAATACAAATCACTTGAGCTTAAGCGTAATGACCCGAAAGCAATTATAAAACCACTTACGAAGTGCCGACTGCCCACCACGACCTATTAAATAAAAATAAAGCTAAAACACTAAACGAACGGTCAATCACACATTATTTTTACCGTGCTTCTTGGGGAGATCCACTGTAAACTTGTGCAAAACGTCACGAGTATTGCCCTGAAGTGTGCCGAAAAGTGAACCATTTCCATCCATGACAATAAAACCGAACTTATTGTCGTCTGCCAGCAGCGCAGTCAAGGCTTCTGTATGAAACTAATTGCAATTTTAGAAACAATAAAGGAAATTAAGATCGTACCAAATAAAACAAAATTTTTAGCATCTTAAAAGAGTTCGACAGCACCTTATTATCACACAAATATAGTGAAGTATTGATCGGTTTGAAAGGCTCGAAATCGATGTTCACTTTTTTCTCCTTGCCTTCGTCAGTAACAAGGGTTCCGCAATAAACAACGAGGCCGTTTGGAGGCACTGCAATAAATGCAACATCATGTTATTATACTTTTTTTATACTTCATTTATTTTAGATTACCCTTTGAGAATAATTTCAGCTTCTGTTGTACCGATGTGATGGCTCCCAAGACAGATAAGCGATTGACTCGAGACTTGATGTTGGACGCTGTGCCGTACTCATCCGCTAACATTTTACTGACTTGCGAAATCTGGGACTTTGGCGGAATTATTAAACTGAAACGTAAACCAAAATATGTATGTCATTGTGTCCGTGAAGTCCTTATCCGTGTTTCATTATATTTGAGTTCACTAATTGTATATGTGATTTTGAATACCTGATCATGCTTGTGCCGTTCCTAAAAACAAGGTTAATTAGAGCATAAACAATATTGCATCAAATAAATTCAATTACCCTCGAGCTTGCTCAAGACTTCGGATCAGTTTTTTCACTTTCCACACCTGCCAAAAAGTTGTTATTTAACTCTAGCAATTGAACAGCTCTATTCGAATGATTCCATGCTAGCGCTTGGTTACCTGAACATTTTTATCTGATTCTTCTGAAGAAGGTGCCGATACTGATGGCGCTGAAGACATGTTGAATACCTAGTTTTAGTTAAGGCCAAGGGTTGGTAACGATTCGTTTTAATCCCCCTTTTACTTTTCTTATGGTGTTAGTGGATTGTTAGCTAAATATCAGAGCATCAGAAAAGAATATTTTTTTATAAATTACCTAAAGTTAATTATCCAAGAATATTTAATTTAACCTGGTGATGGTGAAGTTAATTAATGTTCCGTAATCAATTGTCACCCCGCCCGTTGACAAAACTTAATCCAAGTGAGGTAACTTATGTGGTATGATTAACTTGTTGATTTAAAGGACCAATTACTTAAAATATTATCGATTAATGCAGGTTAGACGTAATTAATTGTAATTAATTAACACCTGCAGTGAACTTGGAGCAGCTGCAATTGGAAAGTGAAAGTTTACGGTTCTTCTTTAATCTTTAAAATTGAATCAAAGCAACTCAAATGAGCGCGCGCCGCTTCAGGTGAGAATTTGACAGGTGTGAGACTCGACACGCAAAAAGCACTTAAAGTGAATTTGAAATTTGGCGCAATTTCTTTCTCAATTTTAAATCGCCTCTTGAAATTGAAATCTTAATTTGTTAAATTAATTTCTATCGTATCCTATTCCGGCGTCTGACATCTTAAGAAGCTTTATTTAAAAGAAAAATTAAAATTATTTCTCAACGGAATACCATGAATTATTTTTACAATATGAACATCGAAATCGTTGACCCCAGTAAAATTAAAATTGTATCATTTCTCGTTTTTTTTTTTATATAGCCGTACGTTGTGCGTGCGTGCATATCAATATCATAGAAATTGCAATATTCGCCGAGGTCTTTTACTGTCAGAAATTTTTATTTTGCAAAGTAATACAAAGAGCGCTGCGGCCCCGACCAGCCTGTCCTTGGATGGAGGCTTTTTAAAGAACGTTGGATTAAAGATTCCGACCTTCATAAATCAATTTGAATTCCATTTTTATTCCAATTGGGTAAAAAATTGAAGATTTTTAGTTATTTTATTCAAACATTCCTTGAACGGCCCCGGCCAAGCTTAGGGTTCGTTAGGATATGCATACTTTTATCTGTCCAAATTTCAATTTCAATAAATTTCAAAATTCAAAAATAAATTCAAACACATTTTGAATTATGTATCAAGTAAGTTTTAGACTAGTCGAATTTATCAAGTAGTACTATTTTTGAATTTTCATAATAGTAATTTGTACTTGCTTGCCTTCTGATTTGATTTTTTTTTTCAATTAAAATTGAAAATAAAGTTTCGAGGCCACCACTTATCGAAAATTCTAAGAACTAAACGTCAATTGTTAATTCTCATCAATTACCATCGCTTTTAACGATATTGCTTCTATGTAAAATTACTAGCCCAATGATAATTTGAGGACTCTGGGATTGGATGTATGAAATGTGGGGTTGAGAAGACAGGCCTGAACATATTGTTGTTTTTATTAATCCATTAATTTACAATACTTTTGATCTGAATTTCTTTTGATGAGGTGCCTGATTCGTTCTGGAAAAGAGATGGCGATGGGCCTGATGAGCCCTGTGTGGTGTAGAAAGGAAGTTTGAGTAAGTAAAAGGCTTTTGATAATTATGCTGCCTCGTTAAGTGGCCCTTAATTAAGCAGCCTCCACCTCTTCCTTCCCTTTTCCCTTGTTCGCCCACTCAGGCTTCGCATCCTGCTTCTTCTCCTTCTCCTCCTCCTCCATTTCAAATTCCTTCTTTTTCACCTGCTTCAATTGGTTACGGAAGTTAAATTCAGCCGCTTTCTTCTGCAGCTTCGCAAACTTGTTCTCGTATTTGGACACCTTCTTCAAGGCTGGCTTCACGCTGAAAACATCAAAATATTATAATTGAGTGTCCAGTCTCTGGCCCTACGCCATTCTAACTGGGAAATTAAGTGGAGAAACTTAGACATTTCCAATGACTTTCTCATCCAATTGAACGGATCCTATTTTTTGTTCATTTAATTTTTAAATTATTGAAACGAAATAGGAATTTTCATAAAATTAATATAAATAATTAAATCGTAAATTAATAGTCATAATTAAATCATAAAAATATAAGTTCACAAATGAAAAAAAACTTACAATTTGCCTCGCAGGTCATTGACAAGGATATTGAGCTCGTTGATCTGAAAATTGCGACGAATACGATTAAATGAAACGTGTAGATGCGACGGACATTCACAGGCATTTTAGACAACTTTGAACATACAGTCTAGAAATTAATCAAAGAAAAAAAAACTCCTCGTAAGGATTTAATACTTAAAATTACAATTAAGTTGCAAAAATTATTCATAAAATCATTTATGAATGATTTCATATTCTTTTTTTTTTTCAAAGTTGTCTACTTGATTAACAAAAGCAAATTGTTGCACAGATTTAATTAAAAAAAACATGCTCAAGTCAATCAAACTCCATGCTATTTCTGAACCAAACACGAAAATTCAAAACAGATGATGCAATTCTTTCACAGCAAAAGAGCACAAGCCAAGCTTATAATTTTTTTTTTTGCAAAAACATGGCTGAAAGAGCAGAATTCTATTTTGAGTCCTTTTTGTCCTGGATGGATTAAATTAAACCTTACTCAACGCCTAGAATTTTGAAATAATTTAGAACGCTTTGCAGCAGTGTGTTCTGAACGGTTTTCATTTGCTGTATCAGATCTTTTACAGGTTCCAATCGTTTTGCAACGATTTAATTTTTTTTTAATATAACCAAACGAAAAATACTTGAAAAATCATCAAAAACTATGCAATTCACAAGGGTGTACAAAGCTAAAAAAAATACTACTAAAAAAGCTCCTATATTGTTAAAAAAAATCATCTCTCTAATAGGCTAGCTTTTGCAGAGAGAGAATTCATTCATATCCAATCAATAAAAGAAATATCAATTATAAAAAAGAAAATAGGCAAAGGCAAGTAGGAAAATGAGCTACTTTTGGATTTGGAATATGAAATTTTGATTAAAGACAGTTTGCCAATATTTAAACAAAAATGGCAAAAATAACCGCAGCAGTAGGAAAATTAGAAACAGAAATCGCAAGTACAGAGAAATAATTGGAATGAATAAGACTCCAGCAATTGCTAGCCCATTAGAAACAGCTTCAGAATTGTATTCCTCACATACTAATTATTATTCATTTAACTCACAATTATGCTTTATGCTTACTGAAAATTAAGAAAAGATATATTTTAATATGAATATTTTTTTTTAAGAAATTGAATTTAAAGACTATTCCTTGTTTAATTCGACTAGAAAGCTCAACTATTAAAGAGCGGCTAGCGACACGAGAGACAAAGGGAAATGGTGCGGAAAAGCTTCTAGGAACTGAAAGGGTCGCGGACTCCTAAAGGTTTAATTTTCTTGTCAGCGGCAACAGCAGTAGTAACCGCGGCCACACATAAAAATGGCAGATAGAAAAAAATAAATAAAAAACAGAAGCAATTCCTCGCCTCGACTAATAGAAATTTATCGAGTAAATGAGCTTTTCTGTTCTAAATAATCCCACAATGCTGCTAGTAGGTCAAAATTAAGTTATAACAGTTAAAACTAGGGAAATAATTAAAAAGGGAAATGACCCTGGAAAATGGCCGTTCGTGGGGTTCTATACCTCATAGTCTCTCTTTTTCACTTCATATTCCAAATCCCATTTCTGTGACTCGCACAGCACAAGGCGGTCGTGATACTGCTTGAGAACAGCTTTAATTTGTTCTAAATCAGACAAAATAACCAGAGGAATGATTTTTTAAACTTAATTCTAAAAATCCATTTGGAAGTCTAATTTTGGTTTTAGTTTGTGCGATGGCTATAAATGAATTTTCTCCCCACAAAACATGAGAGAGCGCATGTAGCAAGAATTAATTGATCCCAGTAACAAATAAAAAACAATGAAGCTATTCAAGACGAGGTTGGCTTCATAACATATGTAGCCAACCAACTGAAATTGACAGCACGACTACTTATGCAAGTAAGGTTGTAAAAAGTCACTGTAAATCCGTCCTAATTCTCGAATATAAGGTTTAGAGAAATCGAAGCTGCTTTAGTATGTGCTGGGATAGTGTCTCGATGACCAGGTCAAAGTTACCTCGTGTTCTTTGACTTTGTTTGTCCTCTCAAGGTCATACTTGTCACTTTCTAGTTTTCCTATTTTTGTATGGTACTCCTTGCAAAGCGTCTGCAACTCCGCTATACAGACAGACATAACCAGGAAAAGTTTGAATTAGAATAACCCGACCTTATTGTGTCCGTGACTTTTTTTTGTAATTTATATGATATCTGCCATTTTATAATTAAAATGTAAATCGAAATTATTATGACGTATTGGCAAGTTTCCTTAATTGTTTGAATTAAACTAACGTACCGACAATTTGAAATAAATTATGTAACATTTGAACTGAACTGTTTTTGCTAGCACTTTAGTAGGTACTTTCGCCTAAGCGTGAAGCTTGGTCTCACGCTAACCAAACTAATTCTATGAAAAACCTTCTAACCTTTCAACTTTCTAGGAAATTAAAAACCTATATTTAAAAAGAACATTTAAAACAATGATTTTAATAATTGTAATTTTGTAATATAATAAGTTGTCCATCAGCAAGCCAAGCACAATATTGACAAGATTTTTTTAATACTTAACATAATTACTATAAGCTCTTTTAGCAATAGACCTTTAGCGCAGGCCCAGTGAATTAGCCCAACAATTAAAAACGACGATTGTGCTAACATGCTTAGGAATGGTTGGAAAAGTAGCGATCCAGGAAAAATTTGACGAAAAGAGGCAATGGAATTTCGGGGGTCCTTTACAGTGGGTGTGCCTCAAATATTGTATTTCTAAAACCTCTGCAAGAAAGTGAGCCATTTTGAGTCTGCAAAAGTTTACTGTCTTCGCTACAAGTTCTTGGCAAGGAGCCACATGGGATTGGAGAATAACTTCCTGTTCAGAACAAGCTCATGCGAATAAATGCCTATTAATAGCTTACCTCGTACGAACCCACGACGCTCAAGATTTCTTTCAAAACTTTCAAAAAAAAAATGGGGAGCAGCAAAGGAGAGGAAATGTGCTGTTACATAGCCTTTGCAATTAAAAGTGGCACAGAGATTCCGAGGAAGAAATTAATAGAAATTAAATAATTTGCTTTTATGCCTTTACAGAATGGTTTAGAGTTGTGTGCCGCGGGAAAGGGATCAGGCCAAATGCTCTTAATTAGAGATGTACAGGGTGTGTCAAGATGCAACATGATGCTTTTCCCAATTGTCCATGCATCGTTTTTACAGGCAAATGTACCTCGTGATCCTTAATTTTGACGACATATTCCAAGTCAAACTTGGCTCCTTCCAAGTTGCTTATCCGATCGTGATGATCTTTGCACATTGCTCGTAGTTGCTCTAATTGTGTATAATAAGAACAAATGAAACCAACCAATAGAAATAGGCCTAAATCGCTGTCAGCGATTCCCTCAAACCTTAAACATTTGACCCTTTATAAGGTTCCCTAGAGATTTACGTTAAATAATACCGTGTCCTTTGACGCTAGAGTATTTGAGAAGCAATTTAAAATTATTGTTAACCCAAACTGCATGCTTTTCATTCTCGTTTTACGCTACTCACTGAGGGACGAAACCACTAATTCAAAATTTAAGAACCATTTCCAAATCCCAGCCTTTCGCATTCCCAAGTACACGTAACAAACCGTAAGACAATATTTTCTAATTGCCTTTTTAAAAAGTTCAAGTGCACACCTAAAGTCCCTCATTGACTGAAATAGCCGAGTCGACAGAACTCCAAGTGACTGAGCCGCTAATTTTGTTTTGGGAAATCGCTAAACATGCAAAATACAGGCAATTTGTGACAATTTGTTGCGTGGGATGACCCAATTGAAAATTCTAACCTCGAAGTCTTTACGCTTGACAGCGAGCTCCAAGTCATACTTTTGTTCCTCCAATACGCCGATACGCTTATGATATTGCTCGCAGAGATCTACGAGGGCTCCTTCGTCATGCAAGAATGCAGAGGATATTACCATTGAAATTTTAAGAAAATATCAAAAAATTGCCAAATTTTAAGTTTGAAAAGAAATTACGTTTACAATTTAAAAAAAAATGATTTAAATGATATAATAACATGAGCAATTTTGCTACTAGTTAAAAAAAATCTCGGCAAAATGACCGGAAGAGTTTGTCATCCTCCCTGAGGAAAAAAAAAGACAATCCTCTCTTGTAAAGATTCCTCGTCAAAATCTTCCTAAATCATCTCGATATCTCACTATTTCGATTAAAAACGATGCAAAAATATATCCGAAAACAATTAAACTTACAAAATGTGTTGCGAATTATGTTGTCGCTGATTGAAAATGACAAGAGTAAATAGGCTTTTAGAAAAATAAAGTGGATACCTTCATTGGCGTCGTCGAGGTTTTTGGGCTTTCCGCACCTTTCTTCAATGATGCGTCTGCGTTCAGCTGATTTGCGTTCCTGTTCCTTCTTGAGTTCCTCTGCTGCTTTCTTACGCAGAAGGAGGCGGAGCTTCTTCTTACGTTCTGGGGTCATGAAGCCCTTCTTTCCCTTCTTGGCTGCCGCTTCTTGCGCTAACCGCTGTCGTACTTCAGCCTTCTTGGCGTCCATCGCCGCTTGCTTCTTCCTTCGATCCTTCAACGATTAAATGGTTTTGCATAATCTACTTCAGGGTTAGGTACTTTCAGGAAAATTAATTTTTGAAGCGTTATTAATTAGATTTAGATTAGAAGAGAAACGTTGATTTTCGATAAAGATTTAAAATAAATTAAAAAATACGCATGGTTTACTTCTTCCCATTTCTTTGCCTGAAAAAAGAACAAGAAATATAAATTAGTTTTTGCAATCTGCAGGAGCGTTCCAAGCAGCAATGTTAACTTGCAGTTGCAGTGCAAATTACGCATACGAAATGTTAAAATCGAATTGTTCCAAAATTATGTGAACGTAGAAGAAAAAATTCTTCAAAAAAAGTAGAGGAGAAAGCCAAAAATTTCAAAAATACAAAAGTAGGACGATCACCACCGTCCTGTAGTAAACAAGAATAATAAAAAAAAGTTCACAGGAACTTTCTCCGTAGGTTCCAAAAATATGTCACACAGGTGAAAACACGAAGATACTTCCAGCATCACACTGTTGAAGATCTGAAAAAGTTTTCTACAAAATGTAGAAAAACAAAAGGACAAAAATCTTTCAATATTTACAAAAATAGAAGTCCCGGAAAACATCAAAAATTTAAAAAGAAAAAAAGAAAAAAAAATTCAAAATCAAAAAGGATTTCAAATTAAGTAAAGTCCAAATAGGCATTCATTTTTTTTACATATTTACAAATCATCCGGCCGCCAGCCCGTTGTCGATCGAGTATCTAAATATAATACTTACCTTACCTCGTCGTCCGCCATTTTCCTTTAAATACTACTGTTCCGCAAGACTAGGCAAGCTACAAAGATGGTCCTTGAGAGTATCCTGTTACGTGTAAAAAATGACGCTGAAAAATCTTCACTAAAATTTTGGACAAATTTTCTCAAAAAATCTTATACTATCTTCTTGAAGATGCGTTGAAAATAATCATCTTAGAAAACTAGACGTCCTAAAGCGACGAAACTGGGTCAAGGAACGGTGTCCCTTCTCCAGTAGCGCAAATCCTAAATACGTTGGACGCTAACCCTTAAGGGTTTTCGGGGTACTTAAGAAGTGATAATATTCTAATTACCTTAATTAGTAATGGAACGTATATAGAACCTACCAAGTCCTTGGAGCAGAGGAAGGAACTGTCCGGTTCTGAAGCGCTGGCTCTAATGTGCCTCACTGGAGCAGAAATAGACTCCCAGCAGAATCCTTATATGGTTCCACCGATTCTATTTTCGTTAATCTAAACTCCCAAGAAAACTGAGAACATCTCTCCAAAGGAACTGCTCAGTTCCACACAAGACGCTTTTTTTAAATTTCAAAAATACAATCCCCAATTCCCTGTTACTACCATCTCCCTTGTCACCCGGCTACAGAAAAAATGGGGAACCCGAATTCCTTCAATTGGCGTGGGATCCAGAATAAAAAAAAATTGCATTTACTTCTATTATTCCATCAAAATTAACCTCCGTCATAAAGTGCCTTTGATTAAACGTAATTTGCTTTGCTAGTTGCAGGGACAACATTAGATTTAGGTAATAATTACTACTTAAGATTAATTAGCTACCGCCTAAAACGTTTTAGTAGCTAATCCTACTATAATGATACAAACCATTGCACTATTGCAAAGCCTGAGAAAATTCATTCAGCATAAGTTAATAACAGTGGTCAAACTATTGCTCCAGGAAAATACATTTCAAAAAACGTTTGGCATATCGGTTGGTATTAAAATTATTATTATAGCGAGTCAATTATGTATGGTTGAAAATTGAAAATGAGTATTGACTGATTTTTTGTACATTATTCGACTGATAATTTGTGAAAATCAGTGAATTTGTACTGAAGAGCGGAATTTAGTTTTACATACCTTATATTATTATGGAAGAATCGTCTCCAGGCTCCCTCCTTAAATTAATGCTATTTTCTCTAGAAAAATAGGAATTGTAGTCTAATCTCAGAAGTAACTGGCCTAAATACACTCCAAACTGTGGGTCACCAGCCAGGCGTCGAAAAGAGGCATAGAGAAGGTCAATTCTTCGATTGAAATCGGTTGTCAATTCGTCAACCAGCGGAGATCTCCCTTCGCAAACTGGAACACCACTCGAATGGAACTTTTGTATCATATATACCATATGATTACAATATCTCCCACACAAATCCAGCATTTGCTGGATTCCCTCTCGAAGCTAGAAAAAAAATTGTCAACAATTAAAATACTATATTCTAAATTAAAAGCATTCATATTCTGATCGATTTGAAATGTTTAAGCTCAAATCCCTTACAACTGGATTAGTACGAAATGATTGGACCATAATGTTACTTTGGAATTTGGCCAACGCGATTCGGATCTGATCAAATGTTTCACTCTTCTCAATAGATTCTACTAGACCAGAGTACTGACTCTCAAGAACGTCAGCCTGTAACACAGCGCAATTGTCATTGTGAAAGTTAAAAAACGACGTAACTTGCAAAATATGATATAAAAAATTTACTTGAAGGTAATACTGAAAATTGTTCACGAAATAGGCCATGTGAATTCGGAGGATGGCTGGACCGTTCGGTATTGGAATTCTGAATATAGATTTCGTTTCTTTCCAAATTGTGTTCAACTGAAACTGGATTCGACGAACGATGTAAAAGAAATTGAAACAATTCATTGTATCCCATCATAGACTCCACTGAGAACAAAATATGAAGAGGCCATTCTTGCTTCAAGTTTAGTCGTATTAGAGACAGGTATTTGTCAATTATATCTGTTTTCTTAAGATCTGTAACATAGAAGTAAAAGGTTACATGCAATGTTCTCATTTAGAATCACAGTCCTTCCCATAACTATCTCAACCATCCGGAAGGGAGTGGAACATCAACCAAAAATCTTTTCCAAGCACAGAATACTATAAGGTAAGGAGGACAAGGACGATTTTACTTATCGCTTATAGTCAGAAAGCGTAAAATAATTTGGTTAAAGATTAGAAGTGTAGAACTGATTCTAAGTGCTTACCGATAGTAACGCTAACTTCAATTTTCCTGAGAATGTCTTCTTGCAGCTGAACTCTGGCGGCGGCAAGAGTAAAGCAATCCTTTATATCCAACCTAACGTTACTTAATGATACTGGAAACAATACAAAAATGAACTAATTGACATTTATGTAAAAGAAACATCTCCCGTTTAAAAATCGTTCTCTTAAATTGTGTACGTTCAATGTTAATGTTACGGCGTACGGCCGATTTCAACGGCTAAATTATAGTAATTAGAGAAGAAGTAGGAAACAGAATTAAGCTATCTTGTTCTTAGGATCAGTTCTCAATTAGAGAACTCTGAAGTTTTTGCCTCTTTGATTGTATCGAATTTGTCAGATGAAATTTGCTGATTGCACAATCGAGACATAGTTCTCGATTGTGCAATCAGCTGTTAATCAATTTTCAAGTTTGAAATAATTAAAGCAATTTAAGTTTAAAGGGAAGTTTCCATTACCCATTTTTGCTTCCGTGAGTGACAATTTTTTTTCTAAGTTTTGATAAATGTTGGTGAGAAACGCGTAGAGTAATTCACCACGACCACCGAGGTTAAAGTCCTTGATAATTGACAAATGACTCAGGAGGTCAGCATCCCTCACGACCAGGTGATGCAAATCCTGAAATAACGAAGTATTTCATATTTCAAAGATCGATAAATTGTAAGTGTGAAAACTGTAGCATACTTTTCCAACTGAAAGTGTTAGATCCTCTATTGTTTCCGAGAGACAATCCGTTCTGAAAGTATTTGTTGGTAACAGCCTCATTTTTGCCAGAAACTCCTTCTGCTTGCTCATAAAATTCCCTTTTGTTTCTACAAAAAGTGAATTCAATAAAGCACTTGATCAATTGAGTCGTGTGTAAGATGATTTAAATATAACTTACTTTCAGACTTCTCTAGAATCATCACAGAACTTCCCATAAAGAGAATTTTTTCAATAAGTTGGGACGAGAAGTGAGAGGGAACCAATAAGTAGTTCACAAAGTGTCGCTCAACCATCTTCTTTGGCTGTATTTTGTGGCGTAAACGTGATGGAGTATCAGGCGTTAGTTCCGGCTCATTTTTGGTAATTTGAATGAAGAATTCAGGGTTAGGATTTGGTAAAGAACCAAACACAACCCAATCTGTGATGTGTTTGTACAACGGTAAAAGAGCACTGTGTACCAACCTGCAAATATTTGAAAACACAAATGATAAAAACTTATGTAAGTGAATTAATTGACCCCCTCCCTCAAGTATATGACAAAACAAAAATACATAGCCAAAATTTGCTAACGGCACTTACGGAAGTAAAGACTCATGGTGATGAATATTATTATCGTACACGTCTTTGAGAATGTCAATGAGGAGGCAAGTACTTTTCTCGTGTTTTATCTGGGAATAAATATCTAAATTAGATTCCACTGCACAAGTCCAGACCACGACAATACTTACCCGGCCCATAAACGAATACAGCACTCTGAAAAGTCCTCGAAAAGGCTCAACAATCGACCGGATGTGGGTGAGGGTAACGAAAGGGTCATTCAGGATTTTAAGTTCTAAATCTGTGACAACAGTTTCATAGTCGTGTAGGATAGAATTGATCCCATAGCAAATGAGAAGATGTGTAACTACGAGAAACAGGATGCTCAACCGAAACTAAATCCCGATTGGAATCCTCTTCTTCTACAGCATACGTCAATCCTATTTCCAAAATGCAATAGTTTCAAATTAGAATCCGCTGTTATTGTTTTTCTAACAATTTGTACGCCGTACGCCTGCTCTTGTCCTACGTAGCAAAATATTTAAAATATTACCGACTAACTGCTGGGAATGTACGAATTCGATAAGCTGTTTGTAATGAGCTGCAATTTCCAGGACTTCACAGAGAACGGCCCATTCCGAAGGATGAAGAAGTGGTACTTTGGCTTCCTTATCAGTTGCAACCTGAACAAGACAACAAAGTCAACTATAGTAGAATAAAAGTAGTGATTCATGCACGTTTTTAACTAAGCAAGCAACTAATTAACTGTTTATTTAACATCAATAATCGCCTTTTACCTCGTAACCCGAACCGTTGAAATGAATAAGTTCACTCGGGTATCCGTTCAATGCAAGAAGCAATTCATGCAGCATGATGACCCAGCATAACACAGCTCTCGAAACTTAATTCGCCAATTGACAACTAAGGATATTAGTAATTAGGATCACTCAATTAATTAATCAACTATTAAATTATCAAGTCAATTTAAAAAGCTCTGTTAACTGGTCTGTGGTCTGCCACAAAATAAATAATAATATTACTCAAACATTTGCCGCCTTTTCCTTTCATCATTAAATCATGCGTCAGCGCACTCAAATTGTGCGACAATAAAATAATAGCTTACTTAAATAAAAGTTTTGATAAATCTTAATTAAGAATTATTTAAACTTCCTTAACTAATTTTAATTTTCGGCAATTAAAATCTTTTAATCGTTTGAGGTACTTATGTTGAAATCATACCACGTTTAGCTGCAATAAATAGCACATAAATTTTTGAATGTAATAGCTTGAACTTTCATTTAAGATGTTGCTTCAAGTGTTTTCTTTGAAACGTTCTGTTTTGTTCTTGATCAATTCTACGCTAATTACATTTGCATGTTGCAAAAATTTGCAACCTCTATATTTTTTGCTTCCTTGCCTTTCAATTTTTGCATTTGTTTTTACTACGCCTACGTACTCTGACTTACCTAGTTGTTACAACCAGGGATGAGCATTAATTATGCAAAAGTAATTTCCCATCTGAAAATGGGAGGCTTCAAGGATCCTCATACTTTTTGTCCTGTCAATTTTGTATTCAGAATACGCTCCTTCCTAATCCACTTAATCTCTTTTCAATGGTTACATCGCAAACACATGGCGAAAGTATGACACATCGCAGATTTACCCTAAGGTCACAATAAGTTCATAATTCATAAATTCAAATTGCCAAACAATTTAAAGAGGCGGTGGACGAAGGGTAGGTGGCTTTGGGATAGTCTTTCCTTGACGTAAGAGCCCAACAACTTCACATTTTAATGACTCAGCCATTTTTTCACAGGCCTTTAACGAGTTTTTTAGCGTAAACAAGTTGCGGAGGCTGTAGTCTTAATTAGGGATTCATCGCAGTTTAGTCGCGGTTAGGCCGCTCGCCCTTTAATTTCTGCCAATTAAGAACCGAACTTAATTGCCTTTGCGATGCACCGACTGAAAAACTGCATGACCTAAAAATTGAGTAGCGTAAGCTGATTTCTCTTGATCAATTTTTCAAAGGGTTTTGAAAATATTGAATTCATCGCAATGCCAAAAGCTGAAGGTCATGGGAAGCCCCGCCGGATTCTCATCGCGAGCTATGGAAATGGTAAGTAGACATGATAAAAAAAAAGCATTGTTTGGCTTCGTAAAATATTATAATGAGAACCAAGGTTTTTTGAACGTCGTCGCTAGGAGCGACGCCGTTGTTTGCCTTTATAAGGTTATCCTACTCCCATCTCAATACACTACGGGAATTTTGTAAAAGATACGGGACGTTTTGTTTT